>JHBY02113458.1:0-10733 GCA_001010745.2 Gerris buenoi
TTCGTTAATTTCGCTGTTGAAAATAAATTGATTATATTTTTGTAACATTAGTAAGTTCATGATATATACTTTTCTTCCCGAACTTCTAACTACTGATTAGGTTATTATACATTTTTTGGTTCAGCCTTTACGTGTTTATTGGTGCAATTACTCGGGATTATAAGTTCTATCCGTGTCAAAGCATTACTAAAGTAACTTTCAATCCACTATTATTGGTGTAATAGTTCATGTCAACTTAAGCATTATGGGAATCGAACAAGTACCTACTATAAGTGCTTTATAGTTGGAACAAGTGCTATACAATTGGAAAAATAGTATCACTGCTTTATTATTGGAATAGTATACAATTGGACAATACTATCAGTGTTTTATTGTTGGAACAAGTACTATACAATTGGAAAAATAGTATCACGGGTTTATAATTGGAATAGTATACAATTGGACAATACTATCAGTGCTTTACTATTGGAAAGGTACTATCTCTGCTCTATAATTGGAATGTTATACAATTGGACAATACTATCAGTGCTTTATTGTTGGAACAAGTACTATACAATTGGAAAAATAGTATCACGGCTTTATAATTGGAATAGTATACAATTGGACAATACTATCAGTGCTTTACAATTGGAAAGGTACTATCTCTGCTCTATAATTGGAATAAGTAGTGTACAATTGGACAATACTACCAGTGCTTTACTATTGGAAAAGTACTATCACTGCTTTATAATTGGAATAGTATACAATTGGACAATACTATCAGTGTTATACAATTGGAAAAGTATTATCGCTGCTTTATGATTGGAATAAGTAGTATACAATTGGACAAGTACTATCACTGCTTTATAATTGGAATAAGTAGTATACAATTGGACAATACTGTCAGTGCTTTATAATTGGAATAAATCTTAACATTTGGACTAGAAGGATTATCAGAGTTTCTTTCCCAAATTACTCTACTCGTTTAAATTTGTTTTAAAAAAACTGACTTGGCAAATACACTAAAATTAAATGCAATGTCGTATACCAATCTCTAGCCTTTTGCTGCAACGCTAAAATGAAAAAATATTATTTTTATTAATTGATTTAAGTTTGTGGTGTGTAATTTCCAAGTCAGATAATGTTTTTAAATTTAAACGTGTAGAATGATTTAGGAAAGAAAATAGAGAGAGGAACAGACAAACATCATGTTCTTGCACTAGATAAATTAGACCTAGTAGAACTTACTCGGACAGTGGGAGACTTTGCTAAACCTATGATCTCCCTACTTTTTACGCGAGACTTGACTTTTTTTTTTTTCACTAGTGTTTTTGTTGGGATTTTGATTATTATTGCCTGCTTTGACTGTTTATACATTAGGTTTTAAAAATATAAATTATTAGATAGTAAAAATAGAGTTGAAGGCTGCTTAAAACGAATAATAAATCAACAAGTGAAAAATTTATATATGCATGTGTTTATAAACATATAAACACATACATACATACATATATATATANTATGAACCCATTGGTTTAATAAAAATTATTCATATTTGTAGTATATTACACCTTTACTTCTGTTCTATGCTTATTCTTTTTCAGGTCTGTAGAGTATCGTGTATTAAAAGAACTTCAAATCAATTTGTTTTTGGCTATATTTCACCTCTTTTGTGGCATCTTCAGGCCTTAATGAATTCTTTTCAAAACGTAACTTTATAACTTTATATATTTTTCTTCCAAGAAATTCACCAGCTTGTCAACATAGTCACTATTTGTATAAGTTTGTTACCTTAACTTCAGAATAATTTAAATGAATAAATAGTGCATTACGCGTATGCGTATAGTGCGGAAAATAGCATTTTGCATGCGAGTGTGGAGTTTGCACCCCAGTGAGGGTAGTAAAACCAAACGAGCAATGCTAAATGCCGTTTTCGCACGAGTTGCGAAACCCTACTTTATCTAAGATTGTTAGATTTTAATAATAAATATAAAAAAAAATAATAAACTTCCTGTATGTAAGTTCGTATTTTTCGTTTGATAAAGATGACATTGATTCTTTTGTTGTATTTTGTGCCGAATTAATTATTTCAGGAGACGTATTATTCTCCTCATATTCGTCATAATCATAAATCACTCATTGATTTCCACAAAAAAAGCTCGATCAGTTACTTTTATTAAACAAACAGCAAATTAGTTTTGGTAAATGTAAGCAAACTTGAATAAATTTCTACGCATCCAAACAGAGATACAATGTTTATATTTCGTAACAATCATAGATAAAATCATTTCCTCGAGGAGAAAACAGGTCTATATTATATTTTGGTAATAGCATAATATAATATAGACTTATTTTCTCTTCAAGGAAATTAATTTTTTTAATTAAAGAATACTGAAGTTAAGGGAAAAAAACTTAAATAAATAGTGACTATGTATAGACGCGCAGGTGAATTGCTTGGAAGAAAAATAAATAGTGACTATGTATAGACGCGCAGGTGAATTGCTTGGAAGAAAAATAAATAGTGACTATGTATAGACGCGCAGGTGAATTGCTTGGAAGAAAAATAAATAGTGACTATGTATAGACGCGCAGGTGAATTGCTTGGAAGAAAAATAAATAGTGACTATGTATAGACGCGCAGGTGANGTATTAAAAGAACTTCAAATCAATTTGTTTTTGGCTATATTTCACCTCCTTTATGGCATCTTCAGGCCTTTAAGAATACTTATCAAAACGTAACTTTATATATTTTTCGTCCAAGAAATTCACCAGCTTCTCAATACATAGTCACTATTTAAATAAGTTTGTTACCTTAACTTCAGAATAATTTAATTGAGACTATTATTCTCTTCATATTCGTCATAATCATAAATAACTCATTGATTTTCACAAAAAAGCTCGACACAAACAGTTACTTTTATTAAACAAACAGAAAATTAGTTTTGGTAAATGTAAGCAAACTTGAATAACTTTCTACGCATCCAAACAGAGATACAATGTTTATATTTCGTAACAATCATAGATAAAATCATTTCCTCGAAGAGAAAATAGGTCTATATTATATTTTGGTAATAGTGTAATATAATATAGACTTATTTTCTCTTCAAGGAAATTAATTTTTTTAATTAAAGAATACTGAAGTTAAGGGAAAAAAACTTAAATAAATAGTGACTATGTATAGACGCGCAGGTGAATTGCTTGGAAGAAAAATAAATAGTGACTATGTATAGACGCGCAGGTGAATTGCTTGGAAGAAAAATAAATAGTGACTATGTATAGACGCGCAGGTGAATTGCTTGGAAGAAAAATAAATAGTGACTATGTATAGACGCGCAGGTGAATTGCTTGGAAGAAAAATAAATAGTGACTATGTATAGACGCGCAGGTGAATTGCTTGGAAGAAAAATAAATAGTGACTATGTATAGACGCGCAGGTGAATTGCTTGGAAGAAAAATAAATAGTGACTATGTATAGACGCGCAGGTGAATTGCTTGGAAGAAAAATAAATAGTGACTATGTATAGACGCGCAGGTGAATTGCTTGGAAGAAAAATAAATAGTGACTATGTATAGACGCGCAGGTGAATTGCTTGGAAGAAAAATAAATAGTGACTATGTATAGACGCGCAGGTGAATTGCTTGGAAGAAAAATAAATAGTGACTATGTATAGACGCGCAGGTGAATTGCTTGGAAGAAAAATAAATAGTGACTATGTATAGACGCGCAGGTGAATTGCTTGGAAGAAAAATAAATAGTGACTATGTATAGACGCGCAGGTGAATTGCTTGGAAGAAAAATAAATAGTGACTATGTATAGACGCGCAGGTGAATTGCTTGGAAGAAAAATAAATAGTGACTATGTATAGACGCGCAGGTGAATTGCTTGGAAGAAAAATAAATAGTGACTATGTATAGACGCGCAGGTGAATTGCTTGGAAGAAAAATAAATAGTGACTATGTATAGACGCGCAGGTGAATTGCTTGGAAGAAAAATAAATAGTGACTATGTATAGACGCGCAGGTGAATTGCTTGGAAGAAAAATAAATAGTGACTATGTATAGACGCGCAGGTGAATTGCTTGGAAGAAAAATAAATAGTGACTATGTATAGACGCGCAGGTGAATTGCTTGGAAGAAAAATAAATAGTGACTATGTATAGACGCGCAGGTGAATTGCTTGGAAGAAAAATAAATAGTGACTATGTATAGACGCGCAGGTGAATTGCTTGGAAGAAAAATAAATAGTGACTATGTATAGACGCGCAGGTGAATTGCTTGGAAGAAAAATAAATAGTGACTATGTATAGACGCGCAGGTGAATTGCTTGGAAGAAAAATAAATAGTGACTATGTATAGACGCGCAGGTGAATTGCTTGGAAGAAAAATAAATAGTGACTATGTATAGACGCGCAGGTGAATTGCTTGGAAGAAAAATAAATAGTGACTATGTATAGACGCGCAGGTGAATTGCTTGGAAGAAAAATAAATAGTGACTATGTATAGACGCGCAGGTGAATTGCTTGGAAGAAAAATAAATAGTGACTATGTATAGACGCGCAGGTGAATTGCTTGGAAGAAAAATAAATAGTGACTATGTATAGACGCGCAGGTGAATTGCTTGGAAGAAAAATAAATAGTGACTATGTATAGACGCGCAGGTGAATTGCTTGGAAGAAAAATAAATAGTGACTATGTATAGACGCGCAGGTGAATTGCTTGGAAGAAAAATAAATAGTGANATGAATTTTAGCACCAAATTTGGGAGCGCAACCCCCCAAAAACTCTGAAAAAACGTGAAAAAAATTATTTCTCGAAAACGGTTCCGACGATTTTACTAAAATATAGTCCTTTTTAATACGAATCTAATAATATAAACTCTTTTCCCGGGAAAAATCTAGTTCCTGGAAAAATAGCTTTAAACGTGAAGGTAGAGAGGCCCTTCTTCCCGCCGAGGAGAAGTTATTATTATTTTTTTTTTTTTTTTTAATCAAATTATAATTACTATTTACAAAGGGAGACAGTCAGAGAAAAATAGACCTCTGCGCCGGGATTCGAACCACGGACCTCCTATAAAAAAATGAAAGTTATTTTTTTATATATATATTTTGATAAAATGTTCTATTATAATTAAATTTACCGACAAAAACACTAATAAATGGAAATCATTGGGCCAAGTAATTATGAACGCTTATACGAGAAAGTTTGTCCGAGTTGTCCCTGGCTGATTTTTTTTTTATTACCTCAAAAGTGAATTAAGATATCTGCTACAGGTNATCTTGTTTTATCTGGAATCACATTATGTACACCACACAAAGATAAGTGACACCACACCAGATAAAAAAAAATAACAAACTTACATAATAGTTTTGTGTATTATTTACTAAAAGTATTAAAAATGTTTTACATCATTATATACACCACACACAGGGCTCGATTTGAGGCGGAACGGCGTTCCGGGGCCTCTCTCTCTCTCTGATAAATAAAAAAAAATTGATCGGCACTAAATTTCACTAAGAGTGTAGGTTTATGTCTAAAACTGCTTAAAATGCCGTTTTTGAACGTTAATTTTTGAAATTTTTCCCGGGGGAGAACCCCCGGACCCCCCTTCTTTAGGGGAGGGGGGGACAGGGTAGGTTGCAGTTCCGGCACCTCAATTTCTAGAAAACGAGCACTGACCACACATATTATATTGACACAAAATAAAAAACTTAAAACTTACATAATATAGTTTTGAGTTCATTTTCATTTACTAGAACTATGTATACTATAATGTTNTCAAATAGCAAACATAATAGATAATATATAGAAAGAACGCTTATACGAGAAAGTTTGTCCGAGTTGTCCCTGGCTGATTTTTTTTTTATTACCTCAAAAGTGAATTAAGATATCTGCTACAGGTAATTTACAGATAATTAGTATCTGTTATAAATGTGATATTTTGTCGACTATTAATGGCATCGTCTCATCTGTGTTTCGGGGGGAAATAATAGACCATGTTGGAGTACAAAGTCAACATTTGTTAGACTTAAAAGGGTGAAGGGAACAAAAGGAGAGTGGAATGACAAAGTTATACGACAACGACAACAGTTAGGGGACATCTAGGGAGTTAGGGACCGTTGTCAAGTTTCAACACAACTTGAGACATGGATTGAGCATTGTCCAAAACTTGGTGTACTCCAAAACTACCTCTAACAGATACAATATTGGCTTTGTAACCTAGGCTAAACAAGTGATATAAGTTTCGTGTAAATAAACAATGTTTGGACTTCTAGAAACAGATGTTGATTTGGTTAGATTTTCAGTTGGGAACTAGTGACCGCTTGTTTACTTAAATTGATATAGTCACATCTGTCGAACAAGTTCATGGCTTTTATACTTGATTCTATAGATGGCAAATTATACGTTTACAAGTTACCAACAGACGCATATCTCGCACTGTATATGTGTGTTTCTCATATACATATAATGTATTTTTATAAAGGAAAGTATTAGTAGTAAGGGGNACAACAACAACTTCGTCATACGTAAAACATTTTAAATAAAATTTTAAAAAATAGTCAATGAATCCTCCCTGTTTAACACCCAGGGAGAGACTTTTTTATACAGATATTGATTCTGTATTTAAATCTCATAACAACACATTTTATTTATTTCATACATATTTAAAAAGTATTGCTCAGGTGGTTGTTTACTTTTTGATTTCCAATAAAATCAGATTTTTTTTCTTCAATGTCTACATTTTTCCCGGAAAGAAATCTTATATCGATAGACTAGCATTTGAATGGACTACATAATAGATTTTTTTCATTAAAATAATTCGAACTGTTTTCGAGAAAATTTCTTCCATGTTTTTGGAGGGTAGCACCCCAAAATTTAAAGCTAAAATTCATTTCTCGTTTTTTTTTTTTTTTCTCGGTATTATTTCTCTGACCATGTGTGCAAAATTTCGTCCTAATCGGCCCAATAGTTTAGGCACCAGGCATCTGCACAGACGACAGCCAGACATTTTTTTAAAAACCACTTTTTAGACTCAAAACCTGTAATCGTGTAATACGTGAGCAGACTTCCCAGAACCTAGAGTTCCTGACGAGTAGACATACAGGAGCGTTTCCCCAAAAAATATATTCTTATCTAAGAGGAAAAAGGTACGTACACTAAGCTGAAGTAGAGGATCTACAACCCTTCTCGTTGTGAAGCGCTAGTGCGGTATTTGCCCCTCACTACATCCTGGCAGAAAGAAAGATAAGTCTGAAGTACTAACATAGAATCATTGGAAGGTTTGAAAACTAGGGGGAAAAAAGTAAAAACCGTGTCCCTAAAAACAAACAAAGAAACCCTTAGTCCAACCTTCCAGATAAAGTATCGCTAAGTCTTGTACTAGTACGGAGTCAATTTCTTTTAAACGTAAAAAGAGGTACTTTTTATCGGGGTAAGTGTGGGGTAAGCCTGCGTGTAAGGGAAAAACCTGCGAACTGAATGCAAAACTAATGCTGAGTTTATTTCCCCTGATCAAATCAACTTAAGTTTACTGTTCGCTCCCTATAAGAGAAAAGAAGATAATAGAAACACTTGTAACCCTATTTTAAAGTCTTATCACTATTGGGTTGTTTCTCTTGTATCTTGTTTTATCTGGAATCACATTATGTACACCACACAAAGATAAGTGACACCACACCAGATAAAAAAAAATAACAAACTTACATAATAGTTTTTTGTATTTACTAAAAGTATTACAAATGTTTTACATCATTATGTACACCACACATATTGACACAAAATAAAAAAAAAATAAAAACTTGCATAATATAGTTTTGAGTTCATTTACTAGAACTATGTATACTATAATGTTATGTATACTTTTTAATGCCATACAAAATTTAAAAAATTTGAAAATCTTTTTTATAGAGATATTAATTCTGTATTTAAATCTCAAAACAAGACATTTTATTTATTTCATACATATTTAAAAAGTATTGATCAGGTGGTTGTTTACTTTTTGATTTCCAATAAAATCAGATTTGTTTTCATCAATATCTAGATTTTTCCCGGAAAGAAATCTTATATCGATAGACTAGCATTTAAATGGACTACATAATAGATTTTTTTCATTAAAATAATTCGAACTGTTTTCGAGAAAATTGCTTCCATGTTTTTTCCCAGAGTTTTTGGAAGGTAGCACCCCAAAATTCAGAGCTAAAATTCATTTCTCGGTTTTTTTTTTGGTTTTTTTTCTCGGTATGATTTCTCTCAACATGTGTGCAAAATTTCGTCCTAATCGGCCCAATAGTTTAGGCACTAGGCATCTGCACAGACGACAGACAGACATTTTTTAAAAACCACTTTTTAGACTCAAAACCTGTAATCGTGTAATCGTGGACCTCAACGTGTAAATCCATCAAAATCGAAGTTTCACATCATCATATAACTTTCTCTTTGCATGACAAAGCAAAAAGAAAAATAAATGACAAAAGCCGACGTACATAATTTTAATCGAGATATTGTGGGGCATTAATTAGGGGTTGTTTAATATATAATAACACATGCCTTCTTATTTAATAATTTAAATTAATAGAATACCTATTACAACTGTTATAAATATAATATTTTATACCCTTCAAAATAATTTACCAAGTTAATTGACGTATTTTTGGTTCATTAATCTTTTCGTCTAAATGATTTGCATCAAACCCCCGTGTGACATAATGTATTAATCTTTTATCTTAACCATTTATGAATTGATATCCAATTTTTTAAATTAATATTTGGAGCTTTTGCTTCCGATCTTACCGAAGATAACGAAAGCTTTGTAATCGTTCTGAAGGACGAAAAATAGTTTATTTCTCCGATTTCAAAAAATTCCAGAAATCGGTTTCAGACGTGAGGGAAAATTTTTGGTAGTCTGTCTGTCGATCTGTCGGTCAANTACTTTTCTTCCCGAACTTCTAACTACTGATTAGGTTATTATACATTTTTTGGTTCAGCCTTTACGTGTTTATTGGTGCAATTACTTGGGATTATTAAGTTCTATCCGTGTCAAAGCATTACTAAAGTAACTTTCAATGCACTATTATTGGTGTAATAGTTCATGTCAACTTAAGCATTATGGGAATCGAACAAGTACCTACTATAAGTGCTTTATAGTTGGAACAAGTACTATACAATTGGAAAAATAGTATCATGGCTTTATAATTGGAATAAGTTGTATACAATAGGACAAGTACTATCAGTGCTTTATAATAATTGGAATAAGTAATATACAATTGAAAAAGTACTATCTTTATAATTGGAATAAGTAATTGGAGTAAGTATACAATTGGACAATACTGTCAGTGCTTTACAATTGAAACAAGTACTATCCATGCTTTATAATTGGAACAAGTAGTATACAATTGGACAATACTGTCAGTGCTTTACAATTGGAAAGGTACTATCACTGCTTTATAATTGGAATAAGTAGTATACCATTGGACAATACTACCAGTGCTTTACAATTGGAAAGGTACTATCACTGCTTTATAATTGGNAGCTTTTGCTTCCGATCTTACCGAAGATAACGAAAGCTTTGTAATCGTTCTGAAGGACGAAAAATAGTTTATTTCTCCGATTTCAAAAAATTCCAGAAATCGGTTTCAGACGTGAGGGAAAATTTTTGGTAGTCTGTCTGTCGATCTGTCGGTCATTCAAATTTTATGAACCAACTTCTTGATTTCATAAGTTTTCTCTTAATATTTTTTCCATCTTCAGTCCTATATTTTGAGACACAGTTGTATATAGGTCAATTTTGCGACTTTTGGGCCTATGTATCTGCCATAGATTAACTCGGCTTCCATGTAGCGTGTCTGGTTTTTCGAGAGCGTATGAAATGAAAAAGTATTCATAAATAATACAATTTTTATCAATTTACAGAAACACTTAAATTATAAGTGCCTTATATTTGTCAGGTTTTCCATTTCTATACGTGATGCCCTGGATTACGCTACTTCAACCCATATATCTTAAAAACTAAACTTCTATTTTTTTATGAAATTTGTAAGGTAGATCATANTTTGTCAGGTTTTCCATTTCTATACGTGATGCCCTGGATTACGCTACTTCAACCCATATATCTTAAAAACTAAACTTCTATTTTTTTATGAAATTTGTAAGTTAGATCATAATTATAAGCACATTGTTAGTCTCCTAAAATTTTCAACCTTCGGCGCCCATTTGTTTTTTGTAGACCGCGTGTAGTAGCAGATTAATTTCAACCATCTCCGCTCTTTAAATTTTCCTAAAACATAAATCCTAAAGACCGAAATACACGGCGACACTTTTGTTGCTAGATTGAGTGTCGCAGTGGATACACCACCGAGAGTGGACGCTAGACCGCACCCCCACTCCTACCCACTCCGGTCTAGCTAGTTGCGCTCTCGGTGTTTGTTTTCCTNAGGTTTTCCATTTCTATACGTGATGCCCTGGATTACGCTACTTCAACCCATATATCTTAAAAACTAAACTTCTATTTTTTTATGAAATTTGTAAGGTAGATCATAATTAAGCACATTGTTAGTCTCCTAAAATTTTCAACCTTCGGCGCCCCTTTGTTTTTTGTAGACCGCGTGTAGTAGCAGATTAATTTCAACCTTTTACGCTCTTTAAATTTTCCTAAAACATAAATCCTAAAGGCCGAAATACACGGCGACACTTTTGTTGCTAGATTGGGTGTCTAGATTGAGTGTCGCAGTGGATACACCACCGAGAGTGGACGCTAGAC
>JHBY02113467.1:0-10577 GCA_001010745.2 Gerris buenoi
GTATAGTGACCGCAACTATCGCGTCATTTATCACCGTGTAAACGGGGCTTTAGCGAAAGTATTACAAAAAAACCAGAGCTAGACAGAGTCTTCGCTCTAGCCACTATTGGCTATTGAAGACTCTCGTTTCGTATAATCTGAGAAGTAATTGTCAATGTACCATGTGTGAAACGGAAATAAAGAAATTGAATACAGAAATTGAGTATAGTTTACTAAATTAGATGTTTTCATTCGATTCAGTACATAACAGAATTTACTGAAAAATGTATGTTCATGCGAAAAGTTTTCTATTCTGTCACTTCCTCCAGCACTATCGGATAGGGTTTCAGAATGAAAAATTAGTTAATAAGTAATACCAACGAGATATCCTTTTACTATTCATTCTTCACTTCACTTTTAGGCACTTTCACTTCTTATTTTATTTTGCTAGTATACTAATCGAAATTCTTCTTTCTGTTTCAGGGTGCACTTCAAGACGTTAGAATAGTTTCAGGGCCTCACGGCTATCTGAATCAATGTCCTCACTTGGACGCCGACTGTCCTACATGCGGACAGTTTTCACAACTTCAGGATACTGTACATAGGCTCACGCTTTCTCTTGAACAGCTTCAACAAAAGGTACAGTGGTATCAAAGTCCTAGATTTAACAATATCTTAGTACCAAATCAGTTATGCCATAACTATGGACTGTACCCTTGTTGGTGTTGGCCATATTTCTGGCAAGGTTTACTAAGGATGAACATGAACATTAACTCCAATGTTTACTTCGTTTACTTCCTACTTCATAAGCTATTAAACATCAACTAGTCGCTGCATTGTAGCTACCAGCTTTAGACTTAAATAATTATACAGTTCTCTCTTTTTTTCTTTAATCTAGATGATCAGGAATTTTAACATTTCCCATTTGCGGTTCTAATTTTCCCATGCCTACTTTACAATTTTCAATATCCTTTTATCTATATTAAATTAACCTGTTGCAGTTGGAAGAAACGGAAGGGAGGCTGTCAAGACTAGAGGAATGCGACTGTCACAAATCCTGCGCGGGGAATGGCTCCATTCACGCAGATGGCGCAACTTGGCAGGACCAGTGCGACATCTGTGCATGTGTGGTATGTTTGTTTATTTTAATAAATTATATTGTATGTACTCTTCGAATCGAAAAACAGCTGTAGCACCGTAAAACAAAAATACTCTCTTAAAATTGTTTCTTACTATAATTCTGAAGGCTTGCAATAATATATATCATACTAATCTTGTTGCCAAACTTCCGCTGCACGAATTGTCTTACAATCTAAGTGTTGAGATACCCTTTCACAAAAGATTTTCTCTTGAAAGATTTGGTCAATAGTAGTTTCGTTTTGAAAGATGTTTAAGTTTGTAACTATGAAAACGCAAACAAGGAAGGGGAATGCAATAAAAAGGAAGTTATCCAGAACTCTGAACACAATTCTAAAAAATGCTGGGAATTTCTCCATTCCATTTTCAAAACAATTACTACATTTATAAGAGTTAACAACCCGCGTACCCGCTTTAAAATCTGTTCTGGTTTCAAACCGATAGTGTTTTCATGGGGAGTTTCCAAAACAGTTTTCGAAATAATTTTGAAAACTATAAACGCCCTGACCACTAATAGTTGTCAGGTTAATATCATGGCGCATGTCTCAGTTCTGTATTTTCCATGCTATTTTTTCAAAACAGTTTCAATACAAAGCCAATTATTTGCTGTTGTGACCTTGAACTCAAAACGTTTTAAAATTACCATTTCACTCACTTGTTTTTAAAAACCCTTTCCATCTCCTCTAAGACATAACTCATACCATAAATAAGTGGTGTAAGCAGGCTTGTTCTTAATAAGAAAAAAATAGTTGTTTTCTTTCAATAAAACTTTGAATTTACTTTCAAATTACATAAACTTTCAATAAGAGTGTTTTAGCTTAAATATATCAACTGTTTAACCCTTGAACTTAAAATGCATATTTAAGCAGAAATTAGCATTAAAAAGAGAATGCTAATATTAAGTATTCTTGGTTTTAAGCTTGTTCTCACCCTTAACTAACATGTTCCCTAAATCATAGATGATATCTATTCAAAATAGACCGTAAATTACGTAGTTCGCTCCTTGTATTTTTCTTAGCTAAATGACAATCTTCTTGTTTAAAATGCATAAAGAATAAATGAATACTTAAAATGATTTTGTTTTTATCTCGATATTATCATGCTGTAAAACCATCGTTTTATACCTGACCAAACCAAAGAAAGCAAACAGCTGCACTTTTACTTAATTATGACAAAACTGAAAAAATGTTTCGTGTCGGGTGATTTAGCAGCGTGATAATTCCGTCTAGACTCTCGGCTTGAACTAGTATGGAACTTTTTTATAATCAATATAGTTAAAATTAGATATTATAATAATGTATGGTTTGAAGTTTGAAGTAAAATTCCTAAGGTCAAAGTTAGTTTAAGGTTAAGGTCGAACGTTATTGTTTAGGTTAACGATCTTTGTAGTACTAGTATAATGGATAAATTAGTTGAAGCAGGTGCTGAATTATATTTACGAATCTAATTTATCTTTTAAATTTTACAAAAGTTGATTATAAGATAAGGAGAATTGAATTTTTTTTTTTTATCTTTAAACACTTTGGCCAACCTTAAGGCCCAATACACGATCAAACATTTTGAGCAAAATGTTTGCTCAAACCTAATCTCGGGCAAATTTAGGCCATACAGGTCAAAATGTTAGCGCAAACATTTTGACCGTGTATGGGGGCCTTTACAAGGAATGCAAAAGATGCTAATAAAAAAAAAAAAAAAATGTGTGACTGCGATTGCATTATTTTATTTATCTATTGGTGACCCCAGGGATAAAGAAAATTTAGGTACGATAAACCTACTACAAAAGCCATCAAAAATTAAAACTAATTCAACCATGATTATGCGATTTTTAATCCCTTTTAAAGCCGGCCAGAGGCACACACGTTAATACCTGAGTGTGTGTGCGATCTAAGATCATAACTTTGCAGTTGTACCACAACTTTATAGCTCTCAAGCTTCGTTTTAACTGTGAGGTATGTCACAAAGTGTCGGCCGCCTTTAGACCGCTATAAAACTTTTGAGTGTACAGTCTGTGCCAAATGAATTTTTGTGCGTTGATAGCCAAAGTTAAGCCAATGAGAGCGCAGGATCTAAAAATCGTGAGCTCTGATTGGCTACCTACCCCCATTTTTCGACTTTCCCAAGTTTTCAACGCACTAAAACCCATTTGCCCAGTCTGATGACGGTGTTCCATTAAAATTACCTCTTCCCATTCAACATTGCCTATTTCTTTTATACTCCGCTGTATTATTATCCAGGTACAAATACATTAACCCCATATTTTCTGCTCACTTAATAATCCAATGCTAAATTCAGTCCATTTAAAGTTTATGATTTTTTCCTATCGCTACTGACTTTGGATATATTTACCCTTAAACTGAGAGAAATTGTACATTAATGGCACACTTCATTTCGATTTTTACTCTTTAAGTTCTTTTTTACTTATGTTAGTGCCCCTTTATAAATTGTGTACTGAAAGCAAATTTACGAGAATAGGTTTCAATTAGGTATATAGGAAAATTAACTGTGATATATATTAACTTCTTACCTCTTCAATTCCTTTTTCATCAACTAGACCTCTTATCCGGAAATTTTCGGGTTTTAAAAGTTGCATGCTGCCTCTCTCCCAAACTAAAAATATGTATAACAAATTTCGTATGATATTTCTCACCTCTAATTTATTTCTGGCGTTCTACTTTATATCTTGAGTTAATGGAAGTACTGCGACATGATCAAATTAAACAAAGTAAAACCTCTTCATAATTGACATGTCATATTTAAACTCTGAATGGCACGAATAATTAATCGTTTCTTGTTCGCATTTTTTTTTTTGTTTTTTGATTTATTTTTTATAACTTATTTTTTATGTTGTCTCTTTTTAAAAAATAGTAGTCTGCGGCTTTTCTTGGAGAGAAAATCTTTCCATTTTCAATAAAACCATAATTCTAGACTATGGAATTAGGCTAGTGCCTGGGTACCTGCTTGCGGAAAGTCTGCATTAAGACCTCCTGCTAAGAAACGAATTTTGCTTTTAAAAAAAAGGAGGCTAAAAATAAAACTATTGCATCTAGTCTACTCTGACCCCTTATCCCATCCATTAAACATAACTAATGCCTAGACTCTAATGTTGGGAGTTTTCGAGTGCAAAAGGGCTTGAAGCACGAAGTAACGGTGGAAAGTTTTTGTTTTAAGCCCTTCTTAAATCCCATCGGGGGTTGGAAAGAGGGCCTTACCTTCACCCGAAACTCCATAACTTATCCAGTTAGAAGGAATTTTCTAGGGTTGAAGGGTTTTCGGGGCCCCAAGTTGAAACACCTGGTTCTCATGGGAGTGAGAGTTTTCTCTTGTGTGAAGCAAATCTCTGTAACTTGGGAAGGTGATGAAAATCCTGCATAAACCTCCAGACTCTTTAATAAATAACAAGGCCTAAAGCCCTTGAGTTTCCCGCTAAACAACAAAACATTCAAACCAGCAAATCAAATTAATTCCTACTTTAATAATCTCCTTAACCGTAGAGTATGCTTGCTTCTTTTATATGTTAAGTATACACATCAGCTTCTACCTACCGCGCTATGCGCGTGGCTTGTGCTAAGAATCAGTGGCAAGGTTTTTCTATTACAGCATGTTGGCCAAGCAATTAAATGAAATGTCTTTTTAATGAAATGATAGTTTCCTCTCAAAAGCTTTCATAGACAAGAATCAGGACTATACTTTGCATCATTCGTTCCATTATTAAAAATAAAATATCCTGCGAATCTCAGTTAGGAGGCTATTTATTACATTCAAATAGTACTCCATTTCATTATCAGGCACGATAAATAACCAATAATAAATTTTCAATTTTTTTGTTTTATTCATAAGTAAAAATAGTCTGCCAATGAGCTTAGTATATAACTTCCTCGTGTCTTTAACGTGTGTTATTAACATTTACAAAAAGTATTACATAAAATTGTTAATAACTCTCTACTCAATATTTTTCGGTAAAGCCAAGCCTTCAACATGCGCAATATGTAAGCGCACAATTAATCGATTTCGTTCAGCCAGTTATGCGCCTATAAAATTGGACTGGTGGCGACTGACATACATACAGGCAGGAAAAAAGTTAAGGTCAGTTTTGGAATTTTCGTAAAGTATGAAATTAAGAAGTATCAAAAAAAATTTTAACTCTGAGCAATGTGCAGATAAAACTTTGACCTACGAGTAATTAAAAGTGAAATTTGTGAAATAAATAATTATTGTCATAGGAAATCTTTTGTAAATGGGTTTTAATAATGACTCTATTTAGTCCCACTAATCTAGGTTCGACTTTTATCAATTAAGATTCACAATTTATTCCAACAAAAAAACTATTTCTTGAGTCTTTTCTTTGTTATAGCTAAGTTTTAAATGGTTAAAATTTAACGCTCAAGTTGACCTCAGACTTCAGACTTATTTAAATTGGCTTGAAAGAATAAGAATAAAGAAGCAAGGAGGAGGTAGGATCTAGATTTAAACTAAGAGTGGTGGTAGAGAGGGGGAACCAAGGAAAAGGATGAATGGAACCAATTTTCACCCTCCATTCTCCTTTTCCTTCCCTCTCCCTTCACTTAGAATCCCTAATTCCCCTTCGCAAAACCTTCAAGGATTATTGGCACAAGAAGTTTTTAAACCTTCTTTATATTTTTATAACAATAATAGAAAAGAAGGTGAGTGTTGCGAAAACTCCTGAAAATTATCCCTTGGAAAAAACAAATGAGTTTTTTGTGCATAAAACTTTAAGCTAGAAAAGAAAGTTTTATCATCCGTTCACAAACTTTTGTCACCTTTTGAATTTTTCAAAAACTTGGCAAAAGTCAAGGTTTCTTTTTCACTTTGTCTTTATCTCAATAGAGCCAGTTTTAATTGGTGCCATTCTTAAATTTTATTAGAATAGAATTCTCTCCTTTTAATTCCCCATTTATTTTAAGTGACTTTCTTTTATAAATAGTTGGTTTCTTTTATATTTTAAATAAATTATACTTTCTTTTATATTTTAAATTAGGCCATTAAAAATAATAATGTGCAATCATGGTTTTGAGAGTCTCTTGGATGAATTCGTCGTAGCAAAGTAGGTTTTCCTATAAGAACACTTTATTTTTAAAAGAATTAAATCAATCTATTGCCTCCGCTTCTGAAATAATTCGCAGGGGTTCTTAGATAGGAAAAGAAGAAAAATAGACTGTCAATTTGTGTGGCACATAGCTTCCACGCATCCTATCACGTACTTTAATGATTGTATGCTTTTGAAAGCCGTTATTGTCTCATTTGTTTAATTGTTCTCCCCATTTTTGCTTCCGAGCTTACCGAAGCTACGTGATCGTTCTGAAAAACGAAAACTTTTGAAGACTCCGATTTCAAAAATTCCAAAACAGATATTTGGTTCAGGCACCAGGGAACATTTTTGGTTCCGAGTCAGTCGGTTTGTCGCTCAATTTTTGCCAATCAACATATTTATCTTAAAAACTACACGTCCAAATTTAATGAAATTTGGGTTATCGGTCATAATTAGCCCATTGTTGGTCCCATGTAAGTTTCAACCTTCTGCGCCTATTTGTTTTTCTTCCACATGCGCACATTCATACATTTATTTACACCTATAGCTACAAAAGTACTTATCTGATTTGAATGAAACTTTTATAGTCTATCAAAAGTAACCCGCAGATAGCCCTAGATTAATTTGATTCGTCTACGCTCTTTAACTTTTGCTAAATTGATACTTTAATTTGTGTAAATCGGGGGAAACAATTAAACCAATTAGACAATAATGGCTTGTAAACGCATAAAATCAATAAAGTACGTGGATAAGATGCGAGGAAGCTATGTGCCACACCAATTGGCAGTCTATTATTTTTGTTTAATTGTGAATATAGAATTATTATCCACACTTGCTTGGAGCCTGGACCGTCATAGTTAAAATGATAATAGATACCGTTATAATTATAATATGTCAAAATAAAACATCTAGCATTTAAAATACATAGAGTTGAATAACCTCTGTATTTGAACAGGATGGTATCCTTCTACCTCTGATTATTCATTACTCTACGTTGCCTTTTGTCTTAATTAACAATGAAACGAGTAATATATCATTCTCAGATTGGGTTGGTCTAATGTTCTAATGCATCTGGCGACGTTACATTTAATTACCAAACCTCCTATTCCATTTCCTCGTTGTTTAAAGGCAGGAATCTAGACCGGGAGAAACATTCCAAGTGTAAATAATTTAGTGAGCCTGTAAGCATAGCTTAACTGTTTAAACTTTAGTTAAGCTTTCAGTTATTTTGAGACTTTGCTTTGGCTAGTTTAACTGAAATTCCCAGCGTCGGGAGGTAATAGACCGTAAGCCTTTCCCTCCGTTTAAAGTTTAAACCTTCTGCTGTTAAGGGAAAAACCGTAATTCTTTCTATTAAGATCCAGTGTTTGATTAATGCCCCGATAAAAATACGGTTAATTTTTAAACTCAACCCTAAGTCTAAATTAAAAATGTAATGCGTTATTAACTGCAGGGGTAATTTTTTCCTTTCCTCCTTTTTTAATGTTCTTCATAATTTATGTTTTTTTATAATGCCTTTTTTATTTACTTAACATTTCATGCTATTGAATGCAGAAAAAAAGGTATATCTGCATAGAATGTATATTTCTCCTACTTTTTACAAAACGAACAAAGTAAAAATACAAAATTACTAAAATACTTTAAATTTTCCGCTCGTACATAAATTGTAAGTTATTGTATACATTTATGTTGTTATAGTTTGTTAGCTGTTTTGTTTTATTTATAGCATTCAATTATTGTTTTTTTTTTTTGTTTTTTTTTCAGCATGGAGAAGTAGAATGCAGGCCAGTTCAGTGTCCTCAGATTAATTGTAAGATGCCAGTCCTTAAGCCAGGAGAATGTTGTCCTACATGCTTAAGTAAGTTAACATTTATTTTATGTAGTTTATCAAAATCTGATGATCTGATAACCTATATGATAAAATCATCAATAACTTAACTGATAAATTCTCAGATTTCAATTTATGCGTAAGACAAAGGGTTTAGGGTTTACCCATATAATTTTGCAGGAATTATCATTTGATGCTACTAAAATAATTATTTTTGTTAGTACCATCGTTAAAATAAGAGTAAAAAACTTTTGATTATAAATATGTATCTCTATGTAGTATATCATAACATCACGCTTTTGCTATCAAGGTCTCATAAGATGTCGGTGGTCCACGTAAGCCCATGTACTAGATTATATAATATAATTATTCATTAATAAATTTTGAAATTGATTAATCCTTCTTACGTATCAAACATCTCAAACGTCAATATATATCAATTACATTTTAATTTCAATTATATCTCAATTGATATATCAATTGCTGTAGTTAATATATCATTTGCTAGGTATTAAAAATACCTCCGCGGAGGAAAATGTGACGATTATGTCATCTATCTCATCGATAGATTTTAAAATGGATAAATTCCTTCCAACTTATATCAATCAGCTCACACTTCAATATTTGACAATGAAAATAATTGATTTTAGAAGATCATAATTGGCCCCAATTATATTGTGCTATTTGATATAAATCAATAGCATAAGTATACATACTTTTGCCATATGTTCATTGAGTATCAGCTTAACTCGTAAGTTAAAAAAAAAACAAGTTGGCATGTTGGTTAAAGCCTTAAATTGTGGATAGTGACACCATGTTACAGATAATTGCCGTTTAAAATGATAAAGCGAGCGTTCATTTCGTTATGATGTATTTGCCAATAAATTCATTTAGTTATCTCATTAGGTGTTATTGAATAAGTTGAACTTATCAATATGAGTTGTTATAAGAGTATTGAGGATATAAATCAAGCATGCGTTAATAATTTTAGGTAAATTATTGGATTCCCATTACTTCTCTACGAATTGACAATATGGAGAGAATTGGGAATATTGAGTTCGACTTAAATTCTTCAAATTTATGATGATGAAGTGTTCATCTCTTCCTCTGGGTCATTAATAGTGAACCTTGACCTTCATCAAACCGGGGATTGAATCCAATGAATTATCATCGACAGTTGTGATTTATGAAGTAAGGAAATTTAGAGCTTGGGCGATCTTTGAATATAAACCTTTTGTTATCTATGAAATATGCGGTATTATCTTCAGTGGCACCTCTAAGATCCTTGATAAATTGGGGTTTACCAAGCTTCTCTACTTCATCCCCTAAGGCAATATCCTGACTTATTCAGTTTTCCATCTTCTTCGTGGCAAGAAAGAGAGTTAATATTTAAACAGCTTAAGCTTATGACGATGTTGAACAAGGCTCGTTTTAAACAGAGATTCATCTCGCCGTGCTTTCGTATATTTAAGCTTTTAGTGGTTTTAAATTATAAATACTGATGAGTAGAGGGTGCTGACTAATTTGTGAACTAAATGGTTCTAGTCTCCGACCAAACCCTAATAGTGGCTCTATATTTATTCTAACCTTTTGTGTTGAAACCTCAAGTCTTGCAAATTTATCTCTTAATGACAACACTGCATTGTCTTGAAATTCCCTGTTTAACTTTAATTACATTTAATTAACTGAAACCAGAGTGTTCATCTTGACGTGGGATTTAATTCTCATCCGATCCACTGAATTAGTTTCTTGCGTGAATGAATAGAAGCATTGAAATCTGATAACTAATCTCTTTAAAAGAATTACAATCTACAATGAATTAACAGGAAATTATCGCGTTCAAAAAATATGCTTAATGTAAAATCTTGTCTATTCACGCTATCACAATATTCTTTTCAGTAATTTACTGCTTGACAGAAAAATTAACGTGAGTCAATGTTTAAAATCTACGATGAAGGAAATATTTAATTGCGGAAGCATTATTGTGTCTAAAAAAATGTTATGTATGAACGTATCTATTTTAATTAACATACTGATTTTTTTTCAATAATTAAATGTAGGACTTTATTCGTAAATTATCATAAAACAAAATTTTTTTATGACACCCCTCGACTTAGTTGACTTAAATCTTGTCCTTCGCTCATTTAATAGCAAAGGGCAACTACAAAGATCTCAAAGCGATTATCTTTAAACGATGGAGTATAATTTGTTCTCGTGTAATATATTATTCTAAAGCTTTAAGATTAATCTCTTTTTATAGAACACATTTTATATTACGATTTATTTCATTGTTTTTTATCTGTCACTGTTAAATTTTGTCATGGAGATTTGATATAAATAATACTTTTATACCCTATAAAAAATTTAGAGGTTTGCTTTTAGATACCATTCTATTCCAAATAATTCATTGTAATTAATATGAGTATGAAGATGATGAATTTTAGAAATTCTTCTTAGTTTTCTGCGTGAATGAATGAAAAATAGTCTGTAAATTAGTGTGGCACATATTAATGATTTTTGCCGACAGACCGACAAACTGACAACGAACCAAAAATGTTCCCTGATGTCTGAAACTGATATCTGTCT
>JHBY02113526.1:0-10578 GCA_001010745.2 Gerris buenoi
GTAACATCGTGACCCCCCCTTTACCACGAACAAAAAAATTCAAGAGTACTTGCTAAAAAACCACCAAAAATTCGTCTCTTATCCCTCTCACAAACATTTTCTTTTACTTTTTAATTTTGGATGATAAGATGGAGGGATGGAAGATAATTTAATGCTTTTAAAAGAAAAAAAAAAAAAAAAGAGAGAACTTTTTAACAGTTTGATTTTTTTTTCCGCGTTGCTGAGAAAGTTTATCGACGGGATTCCAATGCAAAGGGGGAGTGTCAAATGAACTTTTACTCAGTCATATCTAACGTAGTTTAAATAAAAAAAAAAAAGATTTTCAGATTTAATTTCTCTTCGAAAAGGAACCTGCTGATATCCCTACTTTTTTTGCAAAAAAAATAAAAATCTTACCTGTCTTTTTGGATAAAGTTTATAAAGAAAAAAAAAATTTAGTTTTTTTAGATTTTTTTTATTTTATAGAATGATAAGTTATCTGAAAGATATGACTTTTTAAATCAGATTTGAAAGAAGTTTGATATAATTTATTACAATACGGAATNATATATAATATATATACCTTTTATGTGCTATAGAGAGTGTTATTATAAGGTAAAATATAATTTAGAATTATTTAGTAATTTTAGTCCTCGAATTTAATTTTGGTGTGTTGAATAATCTCCTAAAGCATTTAAGTAACGATGCAGAACATCCTGTATGTGTATCATACAAATCAAACTCATATGTTACATAATATCCTGATGAATAGATGGTTTAGTAGACTACACTCTCTAATATCGTTTCGATACAAAACTTATTTATTCTTATATCAAAAGTAAAATTATAAGAGAATAAAAAATACTTTATTATATTTTTTTCCTGATTTCCTCCTATGTTATATTCTAGAACATTTTTTGATATACTGTAAACCCTTTGTTGATAATTATTCCCTAATTGCATTAAAGAAATATTTCCTACGTTCCATTAGTGACGTAGCAAAAAACCTGCTGCTGATGTGAAGTACCAATTCAATTAACAGTTATTATATTAAGAAGTAAAATTAAGTACCTAAAAAATAAGTAGGTAAGTCATTTAAAAATTATAATATTTTTTAGTAAAGAGAAGTTTTTAATTTAATATTTATTAATTCCAGCATAAGGTTTTCTTTCAAGTACATTCCTTTTATATCTTTTCAAGTAAATCTTTTAAAATGTTTCAAAGTTCCGATAATTCTCACCTCTTCATTTATTTTTTTTGTCAGTTAAAAATTCCACTCCTTATATTTTTTTTCCTCCTCCAGTATTTACGAAAGTTGAATAATTTACACTTCCAGCACATTAACATGTGTTTAAAGTGTTAAGGCGTACCATAATTACAGGAGAGGTAAAAAAAAATCAACAAGTCGTCTTACCTCATGCTTTTTATACCACTCACTTGAGTGAAAAAGGATATACGAAGCATTACAAATCTAAAAACATAAAAAACAAGCTTTGAAATACTTTTTNGTGAAAGCCCGATACCAAACCATTTGCGCTATACCTATGTAACGAATATCGGAGCACAAAACTTCCTATTTAAATGTTTTAATTTTAATTACCTAAAACTTATTATTTAAACAGTAAATATCTCTTTAAATATATATTTCAATTATAACTAATTATCTCTCAGCACTTTTTCTAAACCATATTTATTAGTGACGAGGCAAAAAACCGGCTGCTGATGTGAAGTACCAATTCAATTAACAGTTATTATATTAAGAAGTAAAATTAAGTACCTAAAAAATAAGTAGGTAAGTCATTAAAAATTATAATATTTTTTAGTAAAGAGAAGTTTTTAATTTAATATTTATTAATTCCAGCATAAGGTTTTCTTTCAAGTACATTCCTTTTATATCTTTTCAAGTAAATCTTTTAAAATGTTTCAAAGTTCCGATAATTCTCACCTCTTCATTTATTTTTTTTGTCAGTTAAAAATTCCACTCCTTATATTTTTTTTCCTCCTCCATTATTTACGAAAGTTGAATAATTTACACTTCCAGCACATTAACATGTGTTTAAAGTGTTAAGGCGTACCATAATTACAGGAGAGGTAAAAAAAAATCAACAAGTCGTCTTACCTCATGCTTTTTATACCACTCACTTGAGTGAAAAAGGATAAACGAAGCATTACAAATCTAAAAACATAAAAAACAAGCTTTGAAATACTTTTTATAACACGGGTCACCTATTTCAAAAAGAGTTTAAGGAAAAATTTTTTTTTTTTTTACCTAACTTCAAATCCACCACGATTTTTTTGTAAAATTATATTCTAAAGAGTTTTTCTTCCCCTATTGAAATAAAAGATTTTTATTTTTTATTTTTACTAATGGTTTTGACATGGAGGTAAAAAAGCATGAGAAATTATTGTTTTCCTTCCACCAGATTACTGTTAAGTATTTTAGTGCAAAGAGCATTAAGTTAATCGTTGAACGTTCTCCATATTCTATTTTAAACAATAAGAGATTTCAAATTGTCATGAAAACAACATATTATATACATATATATATATACACACACACACACACACACACATATATATATATATATATATATATGTATAAATTACAATGCAATTTTATGACACCTTTTCTCTAATACACGAGAAAAGGTGTACACTTGGGTAATCTACGACACTTGGGTAATCTTCCATTTTATAAAATCCGGTTTTTTTTTATTTATCCATCTTTCTTACTGGTAAATCCATTTTAAAACTTTTCAACATTTTTAACTATTTATTTATTTAAAAAAAAAAAAAAACGAGGTTAAGGCTGTTCTAGAGCACGCTCTTTATTTCTACTTCTTTCTTTCTGCTGTCTCTGATTTGACACCAACCCTAACAAATGTACGAAACAAAAGAAAAGTAAAAACCAACATTCCTTTTTTTATTAGACCTACATCAACATTCGACGTTTAAATTGAATATGTGACACATTACGATTTGTGTCGGTTATTACCTTTATCAATGTTCAAACAAAAATAAAAGCCATCTTTTTTTTTTTTTAGATATGTCGTGTTGACAATGGTAAAGATTAATTTTATTATTTTTAATCAATCGTTAGATGAAATTATTTTTTTTGCCATATCTAATACGAAAATGTATTATTCTTTTATGCCTACTATCTTGTATACTATCTTTTANAAGTATTATTTAACTAAACAAGAATGAAGAGAGAAGTGACTCATAAGTATTATTTAACTAAAAAGAATGAAGAGAGAAGTGACTCATCAGATTTAACATTTTATTTGTTAACTAATCAGAAATTAAGGGAGAAGTGACTCATAAGTATTGTTTAACTAAACATGAATAAAGAGAGAAGTGACTCATTGGATCTCATATAATATGTTGTTTGTTGTTTACTTAGTCCTTTGATTTTTGAACTATTTGGAGGGTGGAATCAAAATTGGAAATTTAAAAATAAGATTATAAGATGATTTACTAGTAGATATTATATTAAGTAAAGATAAATGAACGTTCCACAAGATGATACATAGGTTAGAGAGTTATGACTTGATTTGAAATTTTAAGATTGACTTACTAAAAGTTAAAAGTCTTCATTTNATGTTTTACTTAACATGCACTTAAAAATAATTTAAAGGATTTTTACTTTTTCATATTGATAGAAAGTATTGTGATGGATTTACACGTTTTGAGGTCACCCATTATCATTACTATTAACAAAGTAATTATTGTAATTAGTAATTGTAATTTGATTTAAATTAAAATTTAAACGTTCCGTAGTATGAATACTACCAAAAAATTAAAAATTGAATTTTAATTGATTGTACTAAGTACAGGTACTAATTGGGTATTTTATATATAAGCGTTATTTCTCGGTCTAGTTATATTGTCATTAATGTTGACTTCTAAGACTTGTGGGAAATATTTGAAAGCTTAAATCGGGACTAGGTATCGTTATCAACAGAGTAAATTATTCTTCAGTGTAGCTCAATTGGCTAGAGCACCCGCAATGGAAATATGGGGAGGTCCGTGGTTCGAGTCCCGGCGCTGAAGTCTATTTTTCTCTGCCTGTCTCCCTTTGTAAATAGTAATTATAATTTGATTTAAATTAATTTAGAAGTAGTTTCAGTCCTTAGGTGATAGGAGGAGGAACGGGGTTCTTACCGTTATAATATTAGAATTATTTTTGCCTTTTCAAAATAAATTATTTAAATGGAAATAACCTCACTTACCTGTCACTGAATTTTGCCACCAACATTTATCAAATATCTAGCAATTTATCGGCTAATATAAACAATTTTGTAAATCTAACGACTGATTTGTTGTATTAACATCGAATATGCTTAATCTGCTCAAGTATTAGCATTCTAGGTGATCGGAAAGTGGGTCAAAATTATGTTACAAGATTTGTACAAACATGTGAGACAATAACTGATAACTAAAGACAAACATGTGACTTTAATAACTAAGAGCGTGTAAAAATTAATATTTATTGAAATAAGAAGACCTAATATAGTCTCAGACTATAATAACTTATAAATGTTTTTGTTTGTAAATTGTTGTGTGGAAGCAATATGACAGATAATTCATAGCACATAGCTTAGTAGATTAGCTTGTAAATAAACTAGTAAATAATTGATGTTATNTTAAGTAAAGATAAATGAACGTTCCACAAGATGATACATAGGTTAGAGAGTTATGACTTGATTTGAAATTTTAAGATTGACTTACTAAAAGTTAAAAGTCTTCATTTTAAAAATGGTTTCAGGAATGACCTCTGGTATAATCGGAAAAAGAAGACAGAAATTGTTAATCAATACACATATATCTAGATATCGTTATATTATTACACAAAATTATTTTTTTCGAAAAAACTTTCTTGAGAGAATAAGTGCCTCTAAGCTATATTTCCACTCAAATATAATAACTGATTCATAAATGACCTCAACTAATTAATTCTATGACTAACTTCCAAGATCTCAGCCTTAAAAAAACTTGGATGTAGTCTTTTTTAAAGAAGCACATAACATAACGTAACTAGTAACAACTGTGAGTTAGATTAGTCTAGTATGTGGTTATGAAGAATATAACGAGTTANAATTGGCTAGAGCACCCGCAATGGAAATATGGGGAGGTCCGTGGTTCGAGTCCCGGCGCTGAAGTCTATTTTTCTCTGCCTGTCTCCCTTTGTAAATAGTAATTATAATTTGATTTAAATTAATTTAGAAGTAGTTTCAGTCCTTAGGTGATAGGAGGAGGAACGGGGTTCTTACCGTTATAATATTAGAATTATTTTTGCCTTTTCAAAATAAATTATTTAAATGGAAATAACCTCACTTACCTGTCACTGAATTTTGCCACCAACATTTATCAAATATCTAGCAATTTATCGGCTAATATAAACAATTTTGTAAATCTAACGACTGATTTGTTGTATTAACATTGAATATGCTTAATCTGATTAAGTATTTGCATTCTAGATGATCGGAAAGTGGGTCAAAATTATGTTACAAGATTTGTACAAACATGTGAGACAATAACTGATAACTAAAGACAAACATGTGACTTTAATAACTAAGAGCGTGTAAAAATTAATATTTATTGAAATAAGAAGACCTAATATAGTCTCAGACTATAATAACTTATAAATGTTTTTGTTTGTAAATTGTTGTGTGGAAGCAATATGACAGATAATTCATAGCACATAGCTTAGTAGATTAGCTTGTAAATAAACTAGTAAATAATTGATGTTATCCATTTTATATGTTGTACCCTTTCTTATGAATATTTATAAGCTCTTTGTGTCCATAGGGGTAAATAAAAAACTCATTTATAAGTTATTAGGTAATATTTCGTTCCTAATTTTGGAACATCTTCAAACCTGAAAATTTATTATATTTCAACAATTATCTTATCAATACAATCTTATATACACAAAAATTAGTTCAATAATCAGTGTGGATAGATCAAAATTAATAAATCAATCCAATTGAATTAAATAAATAAATAAAAAATAACTATGTTAATGATGACTAATATTCAAGTAAAAATAAAATAAAAAGTAAAAATATTTACCTCGTTGTCTAGGTAGTTAAAATCATTAATAAGATAAATCGTCAGTTATTAAAAAAAAAACAAGCAAACAAAATGAAATGGTGAGTCAGGAGGACTTGTCTATATGACACCTAGTCACTGACTGACTCTTATTATATTTTAATGAGATAAAATTATCTGTTTACGAATAAAAATAAAAATAAGGCTTATCTCTCACCTTCGACTATATAAATACATATACAAACAAACAACATATATAATAATTTACCTACATACTTACATACACATAACAATTTTCTGTATAATAGTTTATCATTTTATTAAAATTAATATATGTATATATATTTTTATTTTTATTTTTTATTATTTNTATATTTTACTTTTTAAAGCAAATGGTCATTGTACTCTAAATTCATTGAAATGAAACAATTTTGTTGAAGTTATTAACATAGTCAGTCATGTAATATCATATGACACAGGTGAGAAGATAAGAGTATTATTTACATAATATCAACCTGAGGTTAACTACATTTGTAAATTATAGCCAAGATTTATTATTAATTTTAAGCAATTGCTTCGAAATACATTAGTGATAGTTAATTGAACAAGAATGAAGAAGAAAGAAGTGACTCATAAGTACTATTTAACTAAAGAAAATGAAGAGAGAAGTGAATCATCGGATTTAACATTTTATTTGTTAACTAATTAGGAATTAAGAGAGAAGTGACTCATAAGTATTATTTAACTAAACAAGAATGAAGAGAGAAGTGACTCATACGTATTATTTAACTAAAAAAAATGAAGAGAGAAGTGACTCATCGGATTTAACATTTTATTTGTTAACTAATTAGGAATTAAGAGAGAAGTGACTCATAAGTATTATTTAACTAAACAAGAATGAAGAGAGAAGTGACTCATACGTATTATTTAACTAAAAAGAATGAAGAGAGAAGTGACTCATCGGATTTAACATTTTATTTGTTAACTAATTAGGAATTAAGAGAGAAGTGACTCATAAGTATTATTTAACTAAACAAGAATGAAGAGAGAAGTGACTCATACGTATTATTTAACTAAAAAGAATGAAGAGAGAAGTGACTCATCGGATTTAACATTTTATTTGTTAACTAATTAGGAATGAAGAGAGAAGTGACTCATACGTATTATTTAACTAAAAAGAATGAAGAGAGAACTGAGTCATCGGATTTAACATTTTATTTGTTAACTAATCAGGAATTAAGAGAGAAGTGACTCATAAGTATTATTTAACTAAACAAGAATGAAGAGAGAAGTGACTCATAAGTATTATTTAACTAAAAAGAATGAAGAGAGAAGTGACTCATCAGATTTAACATTTTATTTGTTAACTAATCAGAAATTAAGGGAGAAGTGACTCATAAGTATTGTTTAACTAAACATGAATAAAGAGAGAAGTGACTCATTGGATCTCATATAATATGTTGTTTGTTGTTTACTTAGTCCTTTGATTTTTGAACTATTTGGAGGGTGGAATCAAAATTGGAAATTTAAAAATAAGATTATAAGATGATTTACTAGTAGATATTATATTAAGTAAAGATAAATGAACGTTCCACAAGATGATACATAGGTTAGAGAGTTATGACTTGATTTGAAATTTTAAGATTGACTTACTAAAAGTTAAAAGTCTTCATTTTAAAAATGGTTTCAGGAATGACCTCTGGTATAATCGGAAAAAGAAGACAGAAATTGTTAATCAATACACATATATCTAGATATCGTTATATTATTACACAAAATTATTTTTTTCGAAAAAACTTTCTTGAGAGAATAAGTGCCTCTAAGCTATATTTCCACTCAAATATAATAACTGATTCATAAATGACCTCAACTAATTAATTCTATGACTAACTTCCAAGATCTCAGCCTTAAAAAAACTTGGATGTAGTCTTTTTTAAAGAAGCACATAACATAACGTAACTAGTAACAACTGTGAGTTAGATTAGTCTAGTATGTGGTTATGAAGAATATAACGAGATAGAGATAGAGATCATTAAAAGATAAAGATACTTTTAATCATCATAGAGGTAGTTTTAAAAACATTTATATCACTCATTTTACACTCCAAATTAAGTTTTACATAATTTGGTTTTGCCCTCCAATTATTATTTAGAGGGCCGTGGTTCGAGTTAGAGGTGGTTAGAGTCGCGCTTTAGAGTGGCACTGGAGTCTATTTTTCTCTGCTACCTTCTATTGTTAATAATAATTATAATTTGATTTTAATGAAAAAGTTAGCCATCGTTTTGCCAAACTTGAAATTTTAGTACGATCGCCAGTCTTTAATATGTTAGATTTATTTATTTATTATTTAGATTATATGTAAATATATAAAGGCTTGCATGCAAATAAAATTTAAATTTCAAAATATGATAACATCAATCCTGCTGACAGCTTAAAGCCATAGCATGTTGACTGTTTATAATGTATTTCAACGTTTTTGTATACCTTATATGAAAGTAATACAGTTTTTTCTATTCTATTTTATTCTATAAATCATTTGAGATATTGGATAAAATACGACTGAAGAACGGACTAAACAAATATTTAATGATGTAATCAGTTCATTCTTCGTAAAGTTAAATAGGAAAATAAGCTGATTAAAAATGATAAATGAGTTAAGAGATTAACCTAATTACGTTCTCGAGGTATCGTGTCAAGAAAACAACATTTTGCAATCAGAAGGTCAAATGAAGTTAAATAGAAGCAGTAACTAAGTGGATACCGATTGTAAATTAAATTGAAATTGAGGATAACGAGTAAAGACAAATTAAAAATCAAGGAAATTAAAAAATTTTAATTTAAATTTATTTTTCTGAAACGTATGTGAATCTTTTTGATTGATCTTATACTTTTATTAATTAAAAATGAATTTACGTTAAAATCTATTCCATTTTAATAATTTTTTTTTTAATTTGAATTGATCATAAAAATTCATTAATTTAATTAATGTTAATGAATTTCGGATGTTAGTACAAAAAAATAAATATGAAAAATATTAATATTATGACTGAAAATGACCTTATGAGGGTTGAAACGTCTCCATGAAAATGAATGAATTATGCAATAAAAAATATACTGCCAATTAGTGTGGCACATAGCATGCTCGCATCCTATCATCGACTTTGTTGATTTTATGCTTACTTATTGTCTAATTTATTTAACTATTTTCCCGATTTTTTTTAAATCAAAATTGTTTGAATTTTTTTTATATAAATTCAAGCATCAATTAAGCAAAAGGTAAAAAGGGCAAACAGTTGAAATTGATCCGGTGCTATGTGCGGTCTACTTTCAACAAATATCGAAATTTTCATAATNAAAAATGAATTTACGTTAAAATCTATTCCATTTTAATAATTTTTTTTTTAATTTGAATTGATCATAAAAATTCATTAATTTAATTAATGTTAATGAATTTCGGATGTTAGTACAAAAAAATAAATATGAAAAATATTAATATTATGACTGAAAATGACCTTATGAGGGTTGAAACGTCTCCATGAAAATGAATGAATTATGCAATAAAAAATATACTGCCAATTAGTGTGGCACATAGCATGCTCGCATCCTATCATCGACTTTGTTGATTTTATGCTTACTTATTGTCTAATTTATTCAACTATTTTCCCCATTTTTTTTTAAATCAAAATTGTTTGGATTTTTTATATGAATTCAAGCATCAATTAAGCAAAATGTAAAAAGTGCTACTATGTGCGGTCTACTTTCAACAAATATGGAAATTTTCATAATAATCAGATGAGTACTTTTGTAGATATAGGGGTGTATGTGTGTAAATAAATGTATATTTGCACGCATGTTGAGGAGAAACAATTGGGCCTAGAAGTTTGACAGTTATATGGTGCCAACAATGGGCTAATTATTCATTAACTTATAAATATTGCTAATAGTACAAAAATTTATGACTAACGATACATATTTCATTAAAATCAGACATGTTGTTTTCAAGATAATATTATGTTGTTTCGAAAAATTGAGTGACAGATCGATAGACAGACACGAAACCAAAAAAAGTTCCCTGATGTCTGAAACGGATTTCTGTCTTGGAATTTTTAAAATCGGAGGCATAAAACTTTTTTGTTCTCAAAAGTGAACGTGGGTGCAGAATGTTCTAAGTTATATGGGACCAACAATTGACTAATTTAATATGTATTAATTAAATATTAATTAAGATACGTTGTTTCGAAAAATTGAGTGACAGATCGATAGACAGACACGAAACCAAAAAAAGTTCCCTGATGTCTGAAACGGATTTCTGTCTTAGAATTTTTTATATAGTTACGCTGCAGCACAAGCTCGGATGCAATAATGATGATATATAATCCATCACATCCTACGAATAATAGAACCGAATGATAATTTCTTAATTGAAATTAATTAATTTTAATTGAAATTATATTCTTATTAATACCACGAATTCTTAGATATTAATTAATTCTTATCTACTAAATGATTGTTTTTCTGAGAGTTTAAATTGTCAATTACAAATGC
>JHBY02113643.1:0-10466 GCA_001010745.2 Gerris buenoi
TTTTTTAACTAATTAATAGATATTAATAAATTTCTTAATATATTTTACTATAATTAATGGAAATATTTTGTTCTTCACGCCATTTCATTTTTTAATTCTAGTAAATACTTAGTCAAACCTTTTATATTCATTGTAAAAACCTAGAAAATATCATGTGTAGTAGATATCTCACAGAAAAGTATTTGTAAAAAATGTCTTTTGTGCGTAATATTAAGTTCTAGATTACGCCAGAAGACATAATTACTATGTTTCCATAATGCTTAAATATGATGCGGATTGAATACAGTTTTTGGAGCTAACGTGTCCATGGAAACCTAGATCCAATACGGATTGAATACGATTCCGATCCCGAAACGACACACTAAATCTTGGATCGTATCTGGATTGAGTTGCATGAAAACACCTGAGCTCGATCCTGACATTCTCAGAACATGGGTTAAAATGTAACGTGGGGTGAGCGAACCTAGCGTATTTCTGTAGAAACTGTAGTCAAATATGTCAAAATACGTACGAATATCTACTTTCAATAAGCTTCTATATTTTATAGAACATTTTTTTGATTATCAAAATTAATTAATGAATAGCAACAAACGCAAGTAAATTAAAAACAAAGTAACGTACCGGTTTGGAAATCCACACATGACTTCCATGAAATTTTGTCGTGTCAATACGTGAGCAAGAGAGAACTCTGTATAAACTACATCGTACAAACAGCTAATATTGATTATAGTTTTAAAACAAAAATAATAATGATAATAAACACAAAAAAAACACATGTCTCTATTTAAAGTAGAAGGGATGGTCCTACGACAAAAAGTCATTGGACCAAAGTTGTAGATCTTTTAAAATCAGTTACCGCTGGTGCTATCCGCTTTTCGATACGACTTACAGTTTACCCGCAATTTGGTTCCAAAAAACCCTTAAAAAACACTAAAATGCCAATATCTCCCAAACCGCTTGTCCGATTGTGCTCAAAAAGTATAGGTACAATCTACTATATAGGACACATATATACCCCAAAGGAAAATGAAATTAAATAAAGCCTACTGAAGTTATCGTCGACAGACCGATTTCGTGCTTAAGTGACTGTAGCTCCGAAACGTTAGCTACGATGATGTGGTTTGCGCCATGATCAGTTTTGCCGACAAAAGTTCTAAAAAATGCCGCAAACCGCATCGCAATACGATGTTTTGGAGCGATGTTATAGAGATAGAGGTTTAAAGTTCCGAACAAACGTACAAAAGAAAGTTCGAACGTACCGTACGTACATATATACATACGTACGCACAGACATACTTGTATATGAAACGGATTTCTATGATACCCCCGGGTTCTTAAGACCCCTCCTTCATAGAGATCTCGGAATCTCGTTTTGGAGGGTATCACCATACTTCCATTTTCATGGAAGTAAAAATAAANAAGATGAGGCTAATATGCCAACTAAGATTATGTAACAAGGAAAAGATAAAGATCTTTCACAGGGGAAATAAGTATGACATTTTAAAAATTATATCTATATAATTAATATATTTTAGAGATAATATCACTTTGTCTAAACCAAGTTATCTTAAAAACTGCACGTCTGATTTTTAAAAAAAAAAAAAAAAAATGATAAATAATGTCAAATCTGATTCTGTTTTTCATGATAAGCATAATTATTCTTATCAACTTTACTACAGCCAAGGGTCCAGAGGTTCATCTGGCATTTTGATCTCTATTATATCCGTCAAATGTTGCTGCGTGGGTTTCACCTAACTCTGAAGCACACAGAAGCTTAGCCAGTCAAGCTGAAGATTAAGTTTACAAGTTAACCCCCTCCCCAGTTCGTCCTACGTCAATATTTCATAAAACTTATTGGTTGCAAATATTGTCGACTATTTCCATAACTACAATGTTTTTTCCTGGTAAGGTTACAATATGGTCTCTGGTCTCTATTACCTGGACTAAGATCACTAATAATAATAACCAAAGAATGGAGATAAAAGCATTCTTCATTAAACATTCCATTGAATTTGCTGTTAAACCATTCTTAAATTCATTAAATATCCCTTAACTATTATATAGCTAATACCTAAATCCTCTAATTGTTTTTTATATTGTACTGAGAATTGCACGATTGCTTTTCCTGATTTGCTAAGAACTATTTATATTGGGTGCTACATCCTCAATTTTCATTGTTTTTGTCGAATTTGTATAATTTTCATTTTACCTTTCGCATAGTGATTTTCTCATTTGTTACGTAGAATTTTCAGCTATCAGAATTATCCTTATCCGCTGCAATGGCATGCATGGTAATTTTAAAGTCAAAAATATTTAAGTCAAAGAACACACTTTTGCTGTCAATTTTTAACAAAGCATTTATTTAACAAGACGCGAGGATTAATGCAATAAATGTTTGTTATTAAGAATTTGGTTAATCATGATGAGTTAATGAGAGTAGTAAGATTAAGAGGATGATTATACTAGAGCCTTGTAGTGGGAGAGAACAGTATCTTTCTATATATTCCATAACTTCCATGTTCCGACCATCTTCACTTCAACTGTTTTAAAATTTATCACTTCACTACAAAAAAACTTCTGCTTGTATCAAGTTAAAATTTTACACGTCTGTTTCAATCGTACTTTAAAAAAAAAACCGTTTTTTCTCTATTTTAAGCGTTTAGGTCAACTTTTAGGCTAGCCGAACACTGGAGACAAAACAGTATGCAGACTGTTTGCGGAGACTCTCCTGTGTGCGGCTATCCTACTAGTTGTAATGATCTTTATCACTTTAAAGCAGTGTCGCAGTTGGTTTTAATTAAAAAAAAATATATATATATATCTTTAATGTTTGAAGAATTGTTATTTTAACTTCTTAATTTACTGTACATTTTTGTATTATTATTATTATTATTTCTTAAGACCTTATAACAATAATTTATGATAGAATTAATTTACCATTTCATAATATATTTTAATCTGCTGTCTTTGGATTTGAGGAAATAGTTTGCAGGTGCCAAAGCTGAAATAAATGTTTTGTAATTTTACACGTGTTTCATTATTTTAAATTTTTATTATTCATCCTTGGGTTTAAAATAGTTCTATTAACAATGAGTTTGATATTAGATTAGTATGAATTTATATATATATATATATGTGTGTGTGTGTGTGTGTGTGTTTTATTTTATGTACCTATTTAAAAAAAAAAAAAAAGTTATCAGTGAAAAAATTAATGTACTTGGTGATAAAACCACAAAAAACAAAAATCGCAGTTTATTTGGGGGGGGGGGGGGNTGTCACATTCAACAATTTAGAGCTGACTTTATAAATTAACTTATCAAATGTTTTTGAAAAAAAAAAGAATTGATAAATAATGTCAAATCTGATTCTGTTTTTCATGATAAGCATAAATTATTCTTATCAACTTTACTACAGCCGAGGGTCCAGAGGTTCATCTGGCATTTTGATCTCTATTATATCCGTCAAATGTTGCTGCGTGGGTTTCACCTAACTCTGAAGCACACAGAAGCTTAGCCAGTCAAGGTGAAGATTAAGTTTACAAGTTAACCCCCTCCCCGGTTCGTCCTACGTCAATATTTCATAAAACTTATTGGTTGCAAATATTGTCGACTATTTCCATAACTACAATGTTTTTTCCTGGTAAGGTTACAATATGGTCTCTGGTCTCTATTACCTGGACTAAGATCACTAATAATAATAACCAAAGAATGGAGATAAAAGCATTCTTCATTAAACATTCCATTGAATTTGCTGTTAAACCATTCTTAAATTCATTAAATATCCCTTAACTATTATATAGCTAATACCTAAATCCTCTAATTGTTTTTTATATTGTACTGAGAATTGCACGATTGCTTTTCCTGATTTGCTAAGAACTATTTATATTGGGTGCTACATCCTCAATTTTCATTGTTTTTGTCGAATTTGTATAATTTTCATTTTACCTTTCGCATAGTGATTTTCTCATTTGTTACGTAGAATTTTCAGCTATCAGAATTATCCTTATCCGCTGCAATGGCATGCATGGTAATTTTAAAGTCAAAAATATTTAAGTCAAAGAACACACTTTTTTCAATTTTTAACAAAGCATTTATTTAACAAGACGCGAGGCCTCTGCTTTTCCAGTCGTCGGGGATGATTTCCTAAAATGTCATCGGAAGATTGGCTTTGAACTGAAGGATTAAGGTAATCGAATACGGAATTATGGGGGATGAAAAATTGTGGCCACTGGGCAGGTCAGACACAAACGGTACTTTTAGGTTGATATGAAGGATGAAGTTGGAAACAAAAATAGACAGCGTTAGTTATTTTCCAGAAAATTATAAACTGAAGGGATATGATAAGGCAGGAGTTACAGCGCTTGGTGTAGCCCGATAATTCGATGCCATATTCCTATGTGGTTTTATTAGAGAAGTTTGCTACTGAGTTGTGATGTCTGAATGTCTGGTGTAAAAGTTTATAATGACGTGTCTGTTAGTTTAAAATTTGTTTTTTGTTATCCAACCTTATATCTTTATTCTCCAAGTAGTTGCTGTATATTTACCTACCATTTTGATTGAAATAATCTACATATATCTATTTGAAACTATTTCAATTATTTTAGTCTTGTTGTGTAATTTGTAATAAAAAGACTTTTCCGCCATTTCTAAGTTAAGTTAAAAGTATTAATAAGGTAGTAGAGGGTATAAAAGTATTAACAAGGTAAAAGAAGGGTATGAAAGTATTATAGAGATAATAGAAGGGTATAAAAGTATTATAGAGATAATAGAAGGGTATAAAAGTAATAGGTATAATAGAAGGGTATAAAAGTATTAGGTATAATAGAAGGGTATAAAAGTATTAGGTATAATAGAAGGGTATAAACGAAAACGAGGTAATATAAGGGTATATTTTTTACTACGTTTTGATTAGCTTGATTTCTTGTTTGTTTGTTTGTCCAGTACAAATCTTGCAATCGATTTTTAACTAACTTCCCGAGTGGCTAAACATTTAAAATTTTTAGAATAGCTTAGAACACGGTGACAATGCATTATTTTGATACTTTTAGCTATCTTTCAGTAATATTTAATTCGTTTTCAGAAAATTTGCGGTGTGGAAAGTTAGTTCCATGAAGAATAGACTTAAAATAGAGTTGACATTTGGCGCGATTTCTTGTCCCTTCATGAAAAGGATGAAAAATGACATCAGCGCTATCTGTTGTTCGTTGCATCAACTAAAAAAGGGGTGCGGATGAAATTTCTCTATGCCTCTTCTAGGTGTCGCTAGTTGTCATCCCCTAAAATTCGCATTTTATAAATACTATGCTTAGTTATTACAAGTGTCACTTTATTTTGTTTTTTATCACATCTTTTTTTAAACATTTTATTTAGTAACAAAATGTTCATATAAAGTAATTTAAAGTAACAACTTGTAATAAACTAAGCATAGTATTTATGAAATGAGAACATAAAGAACAAACCTAATATACTTTTTTGTCACAACCTTTTTATTTTATTATTTTATTATTGGTGTTAGAGCAGCCTGGAACACAGCATTTTCTGAATCTTTTGACCATAGTAAAAGGAAATTGATGTCGGTGAATTTAAAGAAAACAACAAATTATAAGGCTTCGAAAATGATTTACATAACTCTTTAAGTACTGAAAAAATTAGTAAAAATAAACGTCAACAATCCTTTTAAATTAATTATCTAAGACCAAAATAAACCGCTGTAATTTTTTTTTGTCCCCCTATTTCTTGAAATTTTTGAGAGCAGCGCATTCTATGAGCCGTTGCACGAACTATTTTCCAAGTTTTGTGACACGGGATGGGACATTGGATTTTTCAACGAATGCCACCCCCCTGGTTAGTTCGGAAAAAATTCGCAAGTTATTTTATTTGTTTTGACATGTCCCGTATTTAAAATTTTCATTTTGGCAGGTTTCAAATTTATGATTTATGACAGAAAAATTAAAAACGTAGTATGTATATAAAAAGTTCTTTTTATCGTGCAATTATTTATTTATTATTATTATTACTTCTCCTCTCTACCTATAGTAGGAAAAGTATTGTTTTCACCATTTTTTTTTTTTTTTCAAAATTTCCTAAAAGTGGTAGGTATCTTTACTTTTGGTAATGAAAGTTTTTCTTTTTTCAAATTTTTTGCACTTTACATAAGCGAGATAGAGCGGGGGTTGAGACTTTTATCACCCACTTCAAACTCGCCTACGCTCGCCCTATCAAAGCTTATAACCAAAAATTATATATTTTTGTAATCAGCTTGACGTACCCTTCATATGATACCCCACACGGTGTCCAAAACAAAAAAATAACTCTTAAGGTTTTTTACCCTATTTTTTTTAAGTCGCTATATTTTTAAAATGTGGGTTGGTTATACACATTCTGCCAAATTTCAAAGTGATCAGACGAAAGGTTAGCCGCAAGAGCAGGTGATAGACGGACGGACAGTCAGACACACGCATAAAAAAAAATCCCGTCAAGTACTTGCTAGCAAGTTACTAAAAGGGTTTCTTCGGTCATAAGAATTAATTATTATTATTTCTTTTTCTAAACAAAAATATCCATTGTTCACTTTTAAAAATCAAGATGTGCATACATTATTATTCTTTACTATCTTCGGTATGCGCTTATTGAATTCTTTTAGGGCTAAAATGGCCAAAATGGCTGCCATTTTGGAAACACGATATATTTTTGTGAACTAAATTTCAATACCTTTAAAATGATACCCAACTTCGATTTTTCAAATCACAAAAATTTTGGGGCCCCCTAGTTACGGCCCCCTAAAATTTTAAAAAATTGACTTATTTATATCAACTCCCGGAAATACCATTGGACCATAGAGACGCATGTTTTTGTGTTTTTGCCTTACTTTTAAGACCTGTCCTTTTGGGCTAGGGGGGGGGGGACATTTTTTTTTGCATTTTGTTTTAATTTTTTGGGGGGTAAAATGGCCGCAATTTTGAAAACACGATATATTTTTGTGAACTAAATTTCAATACCTTTAAAATTATACCCAACTTCGATTTTTCATATCTCAAAAATTTTGGGGCCCCCTAGTTACGGTCCCCTAAAATTTTAAAAAATTGACTTATATATATCAACTCCCGGAAATACCATTGGACCATAGAGACGCATGTTTTTGTGTTTTTGCCTTACTTTTAAGACCTGTCTTTTTGGGCTAGCAGGGGGGGGACATTTTTTTTTGCATTTTGTTTTAATTTTTTGGGGGGTAAAATAACCGCAATTTTGAAAACACGATATATTTTTGTGAACTAAATTTCAATACCTTTAAAATTATACCCAACTTCGATTTTTCATATCTCAAAAATTTTGGGGCCCCCTAGTTACGGTCCCCTAAAATNATTTCCATCTTCATAGGTTACACCTTCTTCCTAGTCACTTCTAAAACACTATTCTTCTTTGACTCTCTTGGTCTAAGAACAACAAACATTCTTTATATTTTGCTTTCTTCTTTATTATACTTTCACCATACTTATCATCAGCTACTGAAGCGATCCTCTCTGTCAGCTGTGATACAGTTCTTTTTTTTAGCGTTAAATATTATACTCCAGTTGTGATTTTTTTTATTGGTACTGTCTTTACTGAAACACTTCTCTTCTTTCTTCTCTATTTCCTTTGACTCTTTTTTTTTTCTTCTTTTTTTGCTTCATCCTCAATATTAACATCTCTTTTGACTTCTCGTACAATCGCCTCTATATTTATCTCTGATTATAATTAGTACCTTTCTCTCGCTTTGTACTAAATCACTTCCCTGTTTATATGTTTTTACTGCAGTATCATAGTATCATCCTTTTTTGCGATTTTCACATTTGTCACGTGAACTATAGTATTTTTTTTTTTTTTTCTTTGGGTTTTTTAGTCCCGTTCGACTGCTCTATAGTATTCTTAATTTTTTTCCTGGAAAGAGTANCTCTCCTAAAATTCCAATTTTACATTTGATGCTTGCGTTTACGCGTGCACAAACTCTTAGTCGGATTACCTTTTCCAACGCACTTAGCCTGAGCATTAGTAAAAGGAACATGTACATATAACAAAGTTCAACTAAATCAGCCAACTTTTCTGAAGTTATCGTCGTACCCTAACGTCACTGACAGTCACAGAGTGGATCCATATTTTGTTAAATGTAAGAAGCTCGCTTCAATAATTTTCTAAACAGATTTTACTGTAGCTCAATTGCAAACGACTTCCTTTAATAAAGCCTGGTAAGGAGTTTAACTCTTTGGTTTAGCCCCTAGATACTTTGAGAATTATGGTTGTGAAGAAGAGTTTATCATCATCATTTTGGAGTGCCATCCTGATTGTTTCTGCGTTGGAAACGTCGTATCATTTGAGCTTCTGAAATCAATATCTATTGCAAAANTTTTCTTCTTCTTTTTTTGCTTCATCCTCAATATTAACATCTCTTTTGACTTCTCGTACAATCGCCTCTATATTTATCTCTGATTATAATTAGTACCTTTCTCTCGCTTTGTACTAAATCACTTCCCTGTTTATATGTTTTTACTGCAGTATCATAGTATCATCCTTTTTTGCGATTTTCACATTTGTCACGTGAACTATAGTATTTATTTATTTTTTTCTTTGGGTTTTTTAGTCCCGTTCGACTGCTCTATAGTATTCTTAATTTTTTTCCTGGAAAGAGTAATATATAACTCTTATTGTAATTTTCTCCTCTTTCTTATACGACTATTTTAAATTTGTGTTATTTTATTACTCTTTTCCTGACTAAAGTAATTTCTAGTTTGGAAGGCAGCCCAGTATTGTGATATTTTAAATTATCCCAAATGGGCTGTTTTCATACTCATAGTAATTTACTTTTACTTGACGAATTCCCCGATTGTTTCAGATATAGTTAACTTGAAAATTATTGTTCCGTCAAGTTATTTAGTTGCATTGTAGTATTTGCAAGAATTGAAATTATTTTGAAACAAAATATTGTTTTGTCTTTGGAATTGGTTGCGTCAAGTTTATAGGCTTCCTTTAGAAGTTGGAAGCTCAGAAGTTCAGTCAAGGAAACGTGGCCTGCTCAAGGCAGAGGGGAACAAGTTTATTGTTCAGGATTCCGATTCAACAAGTCTAAGAGTAGGGAGAGCTTCTGTTGTAGCTTCAATGGTTTCATCGCTTCAACGATGCTACTTTACTTGTGATAGCTTTAGCTTCTACTTTAAATTTGCTGATTCAAGTTTAAATTTTTATATTTTAAAAATCACTGATTCCTTGGTTGTAATTAATTTATATTTAGAATAAATAATTTGGTAAAAATAAAATTGACTTTCCACGTAAATTGAAATTTTTACTTGCCGAAGAGCTTTCAGCCGTCGTAAGGCTATCATCAATGCCAAATTACAGAAGAAATAGAGCTATATTAAAACAGGAAAAAAAAGAAAAGAAAGGTAAGCCTAGTACTTGGCAAAGAGGACCACTTGTTCATACCTACCTATTAGGGTACTTCTTTAGATTTTTACTCCTCTATTATTTTAGAATATAAGTGACTTTGACTAAATAACTATTAAGAAAAGGGATTTTTAGTCCAATGTATTTTGGGTCAAAGAAATATCCCACTTCTGCTTTTTGATAAGGGGAGTAACAGTATAAAAAAGAACTTTCTGTACACGTTCTTTAGATTGTTACACCTCTGTTTTTTTTATAAGGGGAGTAACAATCTGAAGAAGTGCTTACTTACCTGTGGTATCGAGTAACAGCCGCTACACCTCTCACAACTGTACAATGTATACCGCTGAAGCGAGTAAAGTATAATAAATCGTAGCGTCAATGACCCTGTAACGCCCTCGACAGATATGTCAGCTCCATGGCATTTGAACCCTATAGAAGGTTCCCTTAATCTTATTCCGCCCTCGATTCATGGATTCAGCCCCATGGCGCAAGATCGAACCTACTACCTCGGTTTATTGATGACCTAAAAGACAGGACAAGTAACTTTAGCCCCACGAACACTCTAGCTCTCCAAATCTATAACATCAACTAATAATATAAATAGTTTACAATTTGACTAAAAACAAGCTACCTAAAATTATAAACATGGCCTCTAAGGGATTCAAGATGGTCACCTCTGGAACCAAATAGATCACCTGCATATCTAGTTTTATTAAGTGTGAAAATACATGTTTTACCCTGATGACATCTTTGAGAACCGCGTTTAACAGCGACTTTGTTTTTAATTTATTATCATTACTACGAGAATGAGCATATAGAGTTAATCTGAAATATTTATTTATTTATTTTTTCATTTCTATATAGATTCTGTAGCTCAATTCATTATTGTCTAAGTTATTTAATTTTTACCCCTTTCGCACCCGAACTTTTCGAAGGTAACGGCAGCTTTGTGCTCGTTGTTTTCATATGCGTTTATCGTGTAGGAGATCCGGGTTCAGTTTCAGAATCTAAGCACATAGGTCCTACACTCGGTTTTCATATGCGTTTATCGTG
>JHBY02113644.1:0-10384 GCA_001010745.2 Gerris buenoi
AAGTTTTAATAGTGGTACCATTAGCTGCAAATAATTCCCTCTTGTCTGGAGTATTTGAATATTTTCTCAAAGGGGGGATGACAGAGACATCAGCACCTGAATCAACAAGAAATTTTAGTTTAGACGTTTTATCGGATATGTATAGGCGGAAAGATTGTAACTGGGCCACCTCCCCCACCGCCATTAGTTCGGGGCCTTCTCGTTTTCCTTTGTGATGTAGTTATATTCACAGGGAGGATTGCATTGTCTAGCATGGCTGTCATATCTTTCATGATACCAGCAATACATATTATTAGGAGAATGAGTGTGAGGTCGATGTGGTGTTTGAGAACAAGACCTAGGTCTACGGGTATCGTTTCTGTGGTAAGAGTAGTTATTTTTAAGCAGGGCTTCTACTGAGGAGGCTAGAGATGCTATTTGGTCTTCCAATTTTGTAATCCTCAGATCAGACGGATGAATTTGTGGCTGTATACTAGTTTGACATACCTGTGATTGAGGCAATTCTATTTCAAGGATTTTGTCTGCCATTGCTGCCAATGTATCCAAATTGTCTGAACTGGCAGCAAGGATTGATTGTGCAGTATGAGGTAATCTTTGTAAAAACATCGTCTTTAAGAACTCATCCTTAACTTTACCCCCTGCTAAACCTCTCATTTCTCGTAGGAGCCAGCTAGGTTTTCTGTTTCCTAGTTCTAACTCTGTCATTAATTTTGTTATTTTTCTTCCTTCCGATTCCTCAAACTCAGACAAAAGTCTTTGTTTGAGGTCGGAATAGGGTCGTTGAGATAAGGGTGTAGCAAAAAAATCAGTTATCAGGTCGGCTATTTCACAATCGAGTGAGCTAATTACATAGTGATATTTGGTCTGCTCGCTAGTTATTTTGGATATGAAAAACTGAGACTCTACCTGAGTAAACCAAACATTAACATTCTTACGCCAAAAAGGTGGAAGTTTGAGAGTAACCCGGCCGATTTCGCTGCCTGGAGTAGACATCGTAGGTTGTGTATTATCACTGTTTTGATTGTCCTGTGCTTGATCTTGTTCCGGCGGAGTCACCATTGTGGTAAATAAAGGGTACACACAATTCACTTTAAGTAAGTTATATTAACTCATGAAGTTAGAGTAAAGAGATACAGATTTAAAAGATAAGGTAAACAAGTATATATAAAATCGCGCGCACAAGAGAGAGCGTGGAGAAGTGGAGAAGGTTACACAAGCGAAGCCTCAGTGTTGCCTTCAGCCACANAAATACGCTAAAATCAAAGTTAGCGACCCTATACGAATGTTTACGATCAAATAATTTAGGCTGCCTAAGGGCTTAAAGAATCAAACAAGTCCAGTGAAATAATGCGGAAAATACGCTAAAATCAAAGTTAGCGACCCTATACGAATGTTTACGATCAAATAATTTAGGCTGCCTAAGGGCTTAAAGAATCAAACAAGTCCAGTGAAATAATGCGGAAAATACGCTAAAATCAAAGTTAGCGACCCTATACGAATGTTTACGATCAAATAATTTAGGCTGCCTAAGGGCTTAAAGAATCAAACAAGCCCAGTGAAATAATGCGGAAAATACGCTAAAATCAAAGTTAGCGACCCTATACGAATGTTTACGATCAAATAATTTAGGCTGCCTAAGGGCTTAAAGAATCAAACAAGCCCAGTGAAATAATGCGGAAAATACGCTAAAATCAAAGTTAGCGACCTTATACGAATGTTTACGATCAAATTTAGTCATTGGCTGCCTAAAAAGGCCATACACCCACGAATAATAATTGAGTTTTTAGCTTCAGCAAGAAAAAATTATCATTATTTGATAAACAGAGATAATATTAGTTGATAACATAGCAACGTATGACTGTGTGGAATATAGTATTGCGGTGTAGATGTAGGTTAATATGATAATTTCTATTTATTTTATATTTGAAAATTTAGTTAATACATTTCAATTTGTTTTCATATTTGCCTCCTCTTACATAGATGAAAGACAAGTTTAACTCTCATATATTAAGTTTAAGCTTCACTACAGGAATTATTCCTTATAATGAAATAGTTTTGTAATATTAATAATGTTTTTAAATGTATTCATATTATTAAAATTGTTAAAAAAATATTTAGAGCACACATACCTTTGTAAGTCTGAGGAGAGAATTTGAAATTCAGGTTCAGTACAGCTTGACACACAGTCACAGAATATTCCATCATCGTGGCCGGAACTACCTCGCAGCGATTTCAGCTTATCTGGAAAATAAAATAGAAGTAAATTATTCAACTTATCAGCACCACCTCCGAGCAAAATAATACATTTTTCACTGACTTTGAAAGTATAAGGAATGGCTAAGGATGTGGCTTCAACTGAGTAAGATGTCTGAGCTTGTGTAATTAATATTGATTTTTAAAATTAATAACCGCAAAGTTTACGTCTCACAGAAATATAGATTAAATTGTTAATTTTGTTCACACTTAAAAACGTCCATCATTACTTAACTCATAATATTGATTTTTAGTAATATCTGATAAAAAGAAGGTTCCTTGTAGCTAAGTAATATAACATTTACCTGAAATTATATCCGAATATTAATATATCTTGTTTGATTTTCAGAGAGGTGGTAAATCTTCAACAGAGAGTAGAAGGGTGTGTAATTTAGATTTTCAATAAAAAAAAAAACAGAGGGAAGCAACAACCTCAAGAATGTTCCTCTTTAGACTGTTACTCCCCTTATAAAAACAAAGTGTTATATCCTTTCCAAAGTGTGATTTTCCTTTGTCCTAAAGTACATTGGACTGAACTAAACATCAAACATCCCCTTGTCTTAATAGTTATTGAGTCTGTCATTTATATTCTCATAAAACATAGGGGAGTAACAAACTAAAGAAGTAACGTGTGAGTTGATCCATTATTCTTCTTCCCTCCTTCAATTAAAGTTAAACTGTGAAGTTATCCATCTATAAAACCTTTACAAGAATCATTGCAGTTATTTAAACTGAAAGTGTGTAGGCTTCTCAGTTTTTCTTTTAGTTCCGTGTTCCGTCACCAGTTTTTTCAGTTTTGGCTTATGGCTTATCATACACAACAAAGAGGTGTAGTTCAATAACCAAACAACGTCTTCACACAAAATATTTGTAATAAACAAATGACCGGTTTTGGCTGTTTTAAAGCAGCCATCTTCAGATAATCCAGAGGTTACTGAATTGACTTTTTGAAAGTGCAAGTCTACTTTCGAACATCACTTGTACTTTCAAAGTCAATTCAGTAACCACTAGATTATCTGAAGAAGGCTGCTGTAGAACAGCCAAAAACGGCACCGGTCAAATTGTTTATTACAATGTTTTCGTGTAAAGACGTTGTTTGGTTATTGAACTACTACTCTTTCATGATAAGTCGCTATCACTCATTGGAGAAAAACACAGTCGATGATCTCAACACCACAACAAATAACAGGAGATAGCAACTCAGAGACTGAGTGCAATGCACGCTTACCGGAAGGAACTGCGCTGTTTATCGTCTTAAATGATGAGTCTCTCGTACAGGTGAGGCAAAGTACCCACGACGTAAACTGCGCGACGCAGTTAACTGAAAGTGTATAACACCCGTAATGTGTGTTGACTGGGACGAAAAGAAAGATAAAATATACGAGTAAATAGAACTTATCACTTCCAAGCTCTAAAAGAAACAAAATTAAAATGCCTTCTTTTTCTTTTAAATAAATCTATTTGAGTTTATTAATTATAACTCAAGCCACTGATTATTAAACTAATATTGTGTATTTTAATTAATAAAAAAATTTATTTATTTGACGTTCTCTTATGGAGAAGAATATTTGTTACAGTTTTCAGTACCACACAGCTCATTGTAAGTGTAAATGTTAAATTTAAATTGTGTTGTTATTAGTTTTTAACTTAGGTTTTATATAATTCTATACTTTATATTACTTGTAAGTAAGACCTTATGTTTCATAAATTGTTGATATTGTTGTTATTACAGAAATAAAAGATAAGACTGAAGATGACCTTAATAAGAAGGGTCGAAACGTCTCGATAAAATGAAATAACGTTATTTATTTACACCCATAATGGTCCATCACCCATAAACGGCAAGAATTAAAATTTAAACGTTCCATAGTATGAATACTACTAAAGAAACTTTGGACATAAGTTTATGCCTTAAGAGTAGAAATAATATAGGTATGAGAATAGGAGGATCAACAAAAGAGCCCATTTGGAACCAAACAACACATAACACAGCACACAGCAAAGCATGTGGGTATAAGAGTTAAAATATCTATGAGTGTTATCTGTGTGTGAACTATCTTGAAATAACTATTTCAAGATAGTTGTATTTAAAAAATTTAAGAAATTGTATTTCTAATTGATTGTAATAGGTACAGGTACTAATCGGGTACTTTATAAATATTACAAGCGTTATTTCTCGGTCTAGTTCTATTTCGTTAATGTCGACTTCAAGACTTGTAGAAAAATTTGAAAGCTTAATTCGGGACTAGGTATCGTTATCGACACAGGAAATTATTCTTCAGTGTAGCTTAATGGGCTATAGCATCNATCTTTGTAAAAACATCGTCTTTAAGAACTCATCCTTAACTTTACCCCCTGCTAAACCTCTCATTTCTCGTAGGAGCCAGCTAGGTTTTCTGTTTCCTAGTTCTAACTCTGTCATTAATTTTGTTATTTTTCTCCCTTCCGATTCCTCAAACTCAGACAAAAGTATTTGTTTGAGGTCGGAATAGGGTCGTTGAGATAAGGGTGTAGCAAAAAATCAGTTATCAGGTCGGCTATTTCACAATCGAGTAAGCTAATTACATAGTGATATTTGGTCTGCTCGCTAGTTATTTTAGATATGAAAAACTGAGACTCTACCTGAGTAAACCAAACATTAACATTCTTACGCCAAAAAGGTGGAAGTTTGAGAGTAACCCGGCCGATTTCGCTGCCTGGAGTAGACATCGTAGGTTGTGTATTATCACTGTTTTGATTGTCCTGTGCTTGATCTTGTTCCGGCGGAGTCACCATTGTGGTAAATAAAGGGTACACACAATTCACTTTAAGTAAGTTATATTAACTCATGAAGTTAGAGTAAAGAGATACAGATTTAAAAGATAAGGTAAACAAGTATATATAAAATCGCGCGCACAAGAGAGAGCGTGGAGAAGTGGAGAAGGTTACACAAGCGAAGCCTCAGTGTTGCCTTCAGCCACATNGCTGCCTAAGGGCTTAAAGAATCAAACAAGCCCAGTGAAATAATGCGGAAAATACGCTAAAATCAAAGTTAGCGACCCTATACGAATGTTTACGATCAAATAATTTAGGCTGCCTAAGGGCTTAAAGAATCAAACAAGTCCAGTGAAATAATGCGGAAAATACGCTAAAATCAAAGTTAGCGACCCTATACGAATGTTTACGATCAAATAATTTAGGCTGCCTAAGGGCTTAAAGAATCAAACAAGTCCAGTGAAATAATGCGGAAAATACGCTAAAATCAAAGTTAGCGACCCTATACGAATGTTTACGATCAAATAATTTAGGCTGCCTAAGGGCTTAAAGAATCAAACAAGTCCAGTGAAATAATGCGGAAAATACGCTAAAATCAAAGTTAGCGACCCTATACGAATGTTTACGATCAAATAATTTAGGCTGCCTAAGGGCTTAAAGAATCAAACAAGTCCAGTGAAATAATGCGGAAAATACGCTAAAATCAAAGTTAGCGACCCTATACGAATGTTTACGATCAAATAATTTAGGCTGCCTAAGGGCTTAAAGAATCAAACAAGTCCAGTGAAATAATGCGGAAAATACGCTAAAATCAAAGTTAGCGACCCTATACGAATGTTTACGATCAAATAATTTAGGCTGCCTAAGGGCTTAAAGAATCAAACAAGTCCAGTGAAATAATGCGGAAAATACGCTAAAATCAAAGTTAGCGACCCTATACGAATGTTTACGATCAAATAATTTAGGCTGCCTAAGGGCTTAAAGAATCAAACAAGTCCAGTGAAATAATGCGGAAAATACGCTAAAATCAAAGTTAGCGACCCTATACGAATGTTTACGATCAAATAATTTAGGCTGCCTAAGGGCTTAAAGAATCAAACAAGTCCAGTGAAATAATGCGGAAAATACGCTAAAATCAAAGTTAGCGACCCTATACGAATGTTTACGATCAAATAATTTAGGCTGCCTAAGGGCTTAAAGAATCAAACAAGTCCAGTGAAATAATGCGGAAAATACGCTAAAATCAAAGTTAGCGACCCTATACGAATGTTTACGATCAAATAATTTAGGCTGCCTAAGGGCTTAAAGAATCAAACAAGTCCAGTGAAATAATGCGGAAAATACGCTAAAATCAAAGTTAGCGACCCTATACGAATGTTTACGATCAAATAATTTAGGCTGCCTAAGGGCTTAAAGAATCAAACAAGCCCAGTGAAATAATGCGGAAAATACGCTAAAATCAAAGTTAGCGACCCTATACGAATGTTTACGATCAAATAATTTAGGCTGCCTAAGGGCTTAAAGAATCAAACAAGCCCAGTGAAATAATGCGGAAAATACGCTAAAATCAAAGTTAGCGACCTTATACGAATGTTTACGATCAAATTTAGTCATTGGCTGCCTAAAAAGGCCATACACCCACGAATAATAATTGAGTTTTTAGCTTCAGCAAGAAAAAATTATCATTATTTGATAAACAGAGATAATATTAGTTGATAACATAGCAACGTATGACTGTGTGGAATATAGTATTGCGGTGTAGATGTAGGTTAATATGATAATTTCTATTTATTTTATATTTGAAAATTTAGTTAATACATTTCAATTTGTTTTCATATTTGCCTCCTCTTACATAGATGAAAGACAAGTTTAACTCTCATATATTAAGTTTAAGCTTCACTACAGGAATTATTCCTTATAATGAAATAGTTTTGTAATATTAATAATGTTTTTAAATGTATTCATATTATTAAAATTGTTAAAAAAATATTTAGAGCACACATACCTTTGTAAGTCTGAGGAGAGAATTTGAAATTCAGGTTCAGTACAGCTTGACACACAGTCACAGAATATTCCATCATCGTGGCCGGAACTACCTCGCAGCGATTTCAGCTTATCTGGAAAATAAAATAGAAGTAAATTATTCAACTTATCAGCACCACCTCCGAGCAAAATAATACATTTTTCACTGACTTTGAAAGTATAAGGAATGGCTAAGGATGTGGCTTCAACTGAGTAAGATGTCTGAGCTTGTGTAATTAATATTGATTTTTAAAATTAATAACCGCAAAGTTTACGTCTCACAGAAATATAGATTAAATTGTTAATTTTGTTCACACTTAAAAACGTCCATCATTACTTAACTCATAATATTGATTTTTAGTAATATCTGATAAAAAGAAGGTTCCTTGTAGCTAAGTAATATAACATTTACCTGAAATTATATCCGAATATTAATATATCTTGTTTGATTTTCAGAGAGGTGGTAAATCTTCAACAGAGAGTAGAAGGGTGTGTAATTTAGATTTTCAATAAAAAAAAAAACAGAGGGAAGCAACAACCTCAAGAATGTTCCTCTTTAGACTGTTACTCCCCTTATAAAAACAAAGTGTTATATCCTTTCCAAAGTGTGATTTTCCTTTGTCCTAAAGTACATTGGACTGAACTAAACATCAAACATCCCCTTGTCTTAATAGTTATTGAGTCTGTCATTTATATTCTCATAAAACATAGGGGAGTAACAAACTAAAGAAGTAACGTGTGAGTTGATCCATTATTCTTCTTCCCTCCTTCAATTAAAGTTAAACTGTGAAGTTATCCATCTATAAAACCTTTACAAGAATCATTGCAGTTATTTAAACTGAAAGTGTGTAGGCTTCTCAGTTTTTCTTTTAGTTCCGTGTTCCGTCACCAGTTTTTTCAGTTTTGGCTTATGGCTTATCATACACAACAAAGAGGTGTAGTTCAATAACCAAACAACGTCTTCACACAAAATATTTGTAATAAACAAATGACCGGTTTTGGCTGTTTTAAAGCAGCCATCTTCAGATAATCCAGAGGTTACTGAATTGACTTTTTGAAAGTGCAAGTCTACTTTCGAACATCACTTGTACTTTCAAAGTCAATTCAGTAACCACTAGATTATCTGAAGAAGGCTGCTGTAGAACAGCCAAAAACGGCACCGGTCAAATTGTTTATTACAATGTTTTCGTGTAAAGACGTTGTTTGGTTATTGAACTACTACTCTTTCATGATAAGTCGCTATCACTCATTGGAGAAAAACACAGTCGATGATCTCAACACCACAACAAATAACAGGAGATAGCAACTCAGAGACTGAGTGCAATGCACGCTTACCGGAAGGAACTGCGCTGTTTATCGTCTTAAATGATGAGTCTCTCGTACAGGTGAGGCAAAGTACCCACGACGTAAACTGCGCGACGCAGTTAACTGAAAGTGTATAACACCCGTAATGTGTGTTGACTGGGACGAAAAGAAAGATAAAATATACGAGTAAATAGAACTTATCACTTCCAAGCTCTAAAAGAAACAAAATTAAAATGCCTTCTTTTTCTTTTAAATAAATCTATTTGAGTTTATTAATTATAACTCAAGCCACTGATTATTAAACTAATATTGTGTATTTTAATTAATAAAAAAATTTATTTATTTGACGTTCTCTTATGGAGAAGAATATTTGTTACAGTTTTCAGTACCACACAGCTCATTGTAAGTGTAAATGTTAAATTTAAATTGTGTTGTTATTAGTTTTTAACTTAGGTTTTATATAATTCTATACTTTATATTACTTGTAAGTAAGACCTTATGTTTCATAAATTGTTGATATTGTTGTTATTACAGAAATAAAAGATAAGACTGAAGATGACCTTAATAAGAAGGGTCGAAACGTCTCGATAAAATGAAATAACGTTATTTATTTACACCCATAATGGTCCATCACCCATAAACGGCAAGAATTAAAATTTAAACGTTCCATAGTATGAATACTACTAAAGAAACTTTGGACATAAGTTTATGCCTTAAGAGTAGAAATAATATAGGTATGAGAATAGGAGGATCAACAAAAGAGCCCATTTGGAACCAAACAACACATAACACAGCACACAGCAAAGCATGTGGGTATAAGAGTTAAAATATCTATGAGTGTTATCTGTGTGTGAACTATCTTGAAATAACTATTTCAAGATAGTTGTATTTAAAAAATTTAAGAAATTGTATTTCTAATTGATTGTAATAGGTACAGGTACTAATCGGGTACTTTATAAATATTACAAGCGTTATTTCTCGGTCTAGTTCTATTTCGTTAATGTCGACTTCAAGACTTGTAGAAAAATTTGAAAGCTTAATTCGGGACTAGGTATCGTTATCGACAGAGGAAATTATTCTTCAGTGTAGCTTAATGGGCTAGAGCATCTGTACTGGAAATATAGAGATGTTTGTGGTTCGAATCCCGGCGCTGAAGTCTATTTTTTTCTGTCTGTCTCCCCTTGTAAATAGTAATTATAATTTTATTTAAATTAAAATTTAAACGTTCCGTAGTGTGAATACTACCAACAAATTAAAAATGTAATAAATAAATATTAAATACCTGGTCAATCCGGCCATTTAAACAGATAGGAGTTGGAAACAGTAAACGTATTAAAATTGTTTTTTTTAAATACAGCATGTAAACATTATTATATGATTAATAATAAAGGTTAAAATCTGATCATTTACATGAGAGCGTTAGAGAAAACCGCGTAAAACTGGCGCTTCTCTCAAGCTTAAAATTATAAATGAAGTTATTTTTTACATATTTAGTCTAATTATTGGGAAAATATGGCTTCTCCGAAATAAACTGCCTTGTACTTCCATTCGTTTAAGACTTAATCTTTTTCTCAGCTCGTAGATCATGTCTCTGCATATCTTATAAATATTTCTTGTGTCTTTTCTTCAAGAGGCGTTTTCTTATCAAGCAAAGAATTTTATGAAGTTATAATATTTATTATGCTTTTAATATAAGAATACATCAGAGAGTATTTTTAATTAAGAAAGAAATTCATTGACTTAAGTAATTCTAATCGTCTATTCATAGAATTTTAATATTGTTTATTTTCGAGAAATTGGTGTTAAAAAACAATATGCCAGAATATGGTCTTGAAATTAGAAAATTAAAACAAGTTGCGAATATTGTGTGAATGTCTACTTATTTTTCTAAAGCTCTTTTTTACTACGTTTTTATTAGCTTGCTTTCTTGTTTGTTTGTTTGTTTATTTGTTTGCTTGTCCAGTACAAATCTTGCAATAGATTTTTAACTAACTTCCCGAGTAGCTAGACATTTGAAACTTTTAGAATAGCTCAGAACACGATGACAATG
>KZ656056.1:2646-12849 GCA_001010745.2 Gerris buenoi
CGATTCTTCTTTATAAGTACTACAAATAATTACAATAATAAATACTTTTTTGAAACGGCATTAATGTGCGGTTTCAGCACTCCAATCAAAAATTAAATCGGTCAATTATTGCACATGATATAAGAGCTCAAAGTCAAAAATTTAACAAAAATAAAAAACACGTCTCTATTTAAGGTAGAAGGGATGGTCCTACGACAAAAAAAGTCATAGGACCAAAGTTGTAGATCTTTGAAAATCAGTTACCGCTGGTGCTAACCGCTTTTCGATACGACTTACAGTTTCCCCGCAATTTGGTTCCGAAAATACCCTTAAAAAAAACACTAAAATGCTAATATCTCCCTAACGGCTTGTCCGATTGTACTCAAAAAGTATAGGTACAATCTACTATATAGGACACATATATACCCCAAAGGAAATTGAAATCAAATAAAGCCTACTAAAGTTATCGTCGACAGACCGATTTCGTGCTTAAGTGACTGTAGCTCCGAAACCTCGTAAGCTACAATGATGTAATTTGCGCCATCAGTTTTGCCGTCACGAGTTCCAAAAAATTCCGCAAACCGCAACTCAATACGATGCCTTGAGTCGATGCTATAGAGGTTTAAAGTTCCGAACGAACGTACGTACATACAATCGTACGCACAGACATAAATATATATGAAACGGATTTCTATGACACCCCCGGGTTCTTAAGACCTGTCCTTCACAGAGATCTCGGAATCACGTTTTGGAGGGTATTACCATACTTCCATTTTCATGGAAGTAAAAACTGACAATATGTCAAAGAATTTAATTGCATATATTTTTGCATTTGTTATAAAATATTAATACGTTTTTCTTAATACCAAAATCTTGAATTTAATTTTAGTAGCTTATCATAGAGCAAGAATAATAACGAACTTATAAATTGGTGACCCCGTCGTGATACCACTACCAATCACTTATAAGTACTTGAGCGGATTACCACAAGATGCTTGGTTTATCTTTGGGTTATATCTTACCCTACCTGCTAACTTATTCAAATTCAAGCTGTAGTTCATTGCAAGAAGTCTAATTTTACCTGAGAATATCTGAGCTAAATCACTGGAAATCAGAGATAGAAGGTTAAATTTCTCATTGACTAGATCCGAGAGTGGAAATCTTCTCTCCGGAAATTCAAACTTGCTCCAAACTATTCCGACTTGGAGTGTTGGATTTAATCCGTAATTCTCAACTCTCTCTCTCTCTCTCTCTCTCTCTCTCTCTCTCTCTCTCTCTCTCTCTCTCTCTCTCTCTCTCTCTCTCTCTCTCTCTCTCTCTCTCTCTCTCTCTCTCTCTCTCTCTCTCTCTCTCTCTCTCTCTCTCTCTCTCTCTCTCTCTCTCTCTCTCTCTCTCTCTCTCTCTCTCTCTCTCTCTCTCTCTCTCTCTCTCTCTCTCTCTCTCTCTCTCTCTCTCTCTCTCTCTCTCTCTCTCTCTCTCTCTCTCTCTCTCTCTCTCTCTCTCTCTCTCTCTCTCTCTCTCTCTCTCTCTCTCTCTCTCTCTCTCTCTCTCTCTCTCTCTCTCTCTCTCTCTCTCTCTCTCTCTCTCTCTCTCTCTCTCTCTCTCTCTCTCTCTCTCTCTCTCTCTCTCTCTCTCTCTCTCTCTCTCTCTCTCTCTCTCTCTCTCTCTCTCTCTCTCTCTCTCTCTCTCTCTCTCTCTCTCTCTCTCTCTCTCTCTCTCTCTCTCTCTCTCTCTCTCTCTCTCTCTCTCTCTCTCTCTCTCTCTCTCTCTCTCTCTCTCTCTCTCTCTCTCTCTCTCTCTCTCTCTCTCTCTCTCTCTCTCTCTCTCTCTCTCTCTCTCTCTCTCTCTCTCTCTCTCTCTCTCTCTCTCTCTCTCTCTCTCTCTCTCTCTCTCTCTCTCTCTCTCTCTCTCTCTCTCTCTCTCTCTCTCTCTCTCTCTCTCTCTCTCTCTCTCTCTCTCTCTCTCTCTCTCTCTCTCTCTCTCTCTCTCTCTCTCTCTCTCTCTCTCTCTCTCTCTCTCTCTCTCTCTCTCTCTCTCTCTCTCTCTCTCTCTCTCTCTCTCTCTCTCTCTCTCTCTCTCTCTCTCTCTCTCTCTCTCTCTCTCTCTCTCTCTCTCTCTCTCTCTCTCTCTCTCTCTCTCTCTCTCTCTCTCTCTCTCTCTCTCTCTCTCTCTCTCTCTCTCTCTCTCTCTCTCTCTCTCTCTCTCTCTCTCTCTCTCTCTCTCTCTCTCTCTCTCTCTCTCTCTCTCTCTCTCTCTCTCTCTCTCTCTCTCTCTCTCTCTCTCTCTCTCTCTCTCTCTCTCTCTCTCTCTCTCTCTCTCTCTCTCTCTCTCTCTCTCTCTCTCTCTCTCTCTCTCTCTCTCTCTCTCTCTCTCTCTCTCTCTCTCTCTCTCTCTCTCTCTCTCTCTCTCTCTCTCTCTCTCTCTCTCTCTCTCTCTCTCTCTCTCTCTCTCTCTCTCTCTCTCTCTCTCTCTCTCTCTCTCTCTCTCTCTCTCTCTCTCTCTCTCTCTCTCTCTCTCTCTCTCTCTCTCTCTCTCTCTCTCTCTCTCTCTCTCTCTCTCTCTCTCTCTCTCTCTCTCTCTCTCTCTCTCTCTCTCTCTCTCTCTCTCTCTCTCTCTCTCTCTCTCTCTCTCTCTCTCTCTCTCTCTCTCTCTCTCTCTCTCTCTCTCTCTCTCTCTCTCTCTCTCTCTCTCTCTCTCTCTCTCTCTCTCTCTCTCTCTCTCTCTCTCTCTCTCTCTCTCTCTCTCTCTCTCTCTCTCTCTCTCTCTCTCTCTCTCTCTCTCTCTCTCTCTCTCTCTCTCTCTCTCTCTCTCTCTCTCTCTCTCTCTCTCTCTCTCTCTCTCTCTCTCTCTCTCTCTCTCTCTCTCTCTCTCTCTCTCTCTCTCTCTCTCTCTCTCTCTCTCTCTCTCTCTCTCTCTCTCTCTCTCTCTCTCTCTCTCTCTCTCTCTCTCTCTCTCTCTCTCTCTCTCTCTCTCTCTCTCTCTCTCTCTCTCTCTCTCTCTCTCTCTCTCTCTCTCTCTCTCTCTCTCTCTCTCTCTCTCTCTCTCTCTCTCTCTCTCTCTCTCTCTCTCTCTCTCTCTCTCTCTCTCTCTCTCTCTCTCTCTCTCTCTCTCTCTCTCTCTCTCTCTCTCTCTCTCTCTCTCTCTCTCTCTCTCTCTCTCTCTCTCTCTCTCTCTCTCTCTCTCTCTCTCTCTCTCTCTCTCTCTCTCTCTCTCTCTCTCTCTCTCTCTCTCTCTCTCTCTCTCTCTCTCTCTCTCTCTCTCTCTCTCTCTCTCTCTCTCTCTCTCTCTCTCTCTCTCTCTCTCTCTCTCTCTCTCTCTCTCTCTCTCTCTCTCTCTCTCTCTCTCTCTCTCTCTCTCTCTCTCTCTCTCTCTCTCTCTCTCTCTCTCTCTCTCTCTCTCTCTCTCTCTCTCTCTCTCTCTCTCTCTCTCTCTCTCTCTCTCTCTCTCTCTCTCTCTCTCTCTCTCTCTCTCTCTCTCTCTCTCTCTCTCTCTCTCTCTCTCTCTCTCTCTCTCTCTCTCTCTCTCTCTCTCTCTCTCTCTCTCTCTCTCTCTCTCTCTCTCTCTCTCTCTCTCTCTCTCTCTCTCTCTCTCTCTCTCTCTCTCTCTCTCTCTCTCTCTCTCTCTCTCTCTCTCTCTCTCTCTCTCTCTCTCTCTCTCTCTCTCTCTCTCTCTCTCTCTCTCTCTCTCTCTCTCTCTCTCTCTCTCTCTCTCTCTCTCTCTCTCTCTCTCTCTCTCTCTCTCTCTCTCTCTCTCTCTCTCTCTCTCTCTCTCTCTCTCTCTCTCTCTCTCTCTCTCTCTCTCTCTCTCTCTCTCTCTCTCTCTCTCTCTCTCTCTCTCTCTCTCTCTCTCTCTCTCTCTCTCTCTCTCTCTCTCTCTCTCTCTCTCTCTCTCTCTCTCTCTCTCTCTCTCTCTCTCTCTCTCTCTCTCTCTCTCTCTCTCTCTCTCTCTCTCTCTCTCTCTCTCTCTCTCTCTCTCTCTCTCTCTCTCTCTCTCTCTCTCTCTCTCTCTCTCTCTCTCTCTCTCTCTCTCTCTCTCTCTCTCTCTCTCTCTCTCTCTCTCTCTCTCTCTCTCTCTCTCTCTCTCTCTCTCTCTCTCTCTCTCTCTCTCTCTCTCTCTCTCTCTCTCTCTCTCTCTCTCTCTCTCTCTCTCTCTCTCTCTCTCTCTCTCTCTCTCTCTCTCTCTCTCTCTCTCTCTCTCTCTCTCTCTCTCTCTCTCTCTCTCTCTCTCTCTCTCTCTCTCTCTCTCTCTCTCTCTCTCTCTCTCTCTCTCTCTCTCTCTCTCTCTCTCTCTCTCTCTCTCTCTCTCTCTCTCTCTCTCTCTCTCTCTCTCTCTCTCTCTCTCTCTCTCTCTCTCTCTCTCTCTCTCTCTCTCTCTCTCTCTCTCTCTCTCTCTCTCTCTCTCTCTCTCTCTCTCTCTCTCTCTCTCTCTCTCTCTCTCTCTCTCTCTCTCTCTCTCTCTCTCTCTCTCTCTCTCTCTCTCTCTCTCTCTCTCTCTCTCTCTCTCTCTCTCTCTCTCTCTCTCTCTCTCTCTCTCTCTCTCTCTCTCTCTCTCTCTCTCTCTCTCTCTCTCTCTCTCTCTCTCTCTCTCTCTCTCTCTCTCTCTCTCTCTCTCTCTCTCTCTCTCTCTCTCTCTCTCTCTCTCTCTCTCTCTCTCTCTCTCTCTCTCTCTCTCTCTCTCTCTCTCTCTCTCTCTCTCTCTCTCTCTCTCTCTCTCTCTCTCTCTCTCTCTCTCTCTCTCTCTCTCTCTCTCTCTCTCTCTCTCTCTCTCTCTCTCTCTCTCTCTCTCTCTCTCTCTCTCTCTCTCTCTCTCTCTCTCTCTCTCTCTCTCTCTCTCTCTCTCTCTCTCTCTCTCTCTCTCTCTCTCTCTCTCTCTCTCTCTCTCTCTCTCTCTCTCTCTCTCTCTCTCTCTCTCTCTCTCTCTCTCTCTCTCTCTCTCTCTCTCTCTCTCTCTCTCTCTCTCTCTCTCTCTCTCTCTCTCTCTCTCTCTCTCTCTCTCTCTCTCTCTCTCTCTCTCTCTCTCTCTCTCTCTCTCTCTCTCTCTCTCTCTCTCTCTCTCTCTCTCTCTCTCTCTCTCTCTCTCTCTCTCTCTCTCTCTCTCTCTCTCTCTCTCTCTCTCTCTCTCTCTCTCTCTCTCTCTCTCTCTCTCTCTCTCTCTCTCTCTCTCTCTCTCTCTCTCTCTCTCTCTCTCTCTCTCTCTCTCTCTCTCTCTCTCTCTCTCTCTCTCTCTCTCTCTCTCTCTCTCTCTCTCTCTCTCTCTCTCTCTCTCTCTCTCTCTCTCTCTCTCTCTCTCTCTCTCTCTCTCTCTCTCTCTCTCTCTCTCTCTCTCTCTCTCTCTCTCTCTCTCTCTCTCTCTCTCTCTCTCTCTCTCTCTCTCTCTCTCTCTCTCTCTCTCTCTCTCTCTCTCTCTCTCTCTCTCTCTCTCTCTCTCTCTCTCTCTCTCTCTCTCTCTCTCTCTCTCTCTCTCTCTCTCTCTCTCTCTCTCTCTCTCTCTCTCTCTCTCTCTCTCTCTCTCTCTCTCTCTCTCTCTCTCTCTCTCTCTCTCTCTCTCTCTCTCTCTCTCTCTCTCTCTCTCTCTCTCTCTCTCTCTCTCTCTCTCTCTCTCTCTCTCTCTCTCTCTCTCTCTCTCTCTCTCTCTCTCTCTCTCTCTCTCTCTCTCTCTCTCTCTCTCTCTCTCTCTCTCTCTCTCTCTCTCTCTCTCTCTCTCTCTCTCTCTCTCTCTCTCTCTCTCTCTCTCTCTCTCTCTCTCTCTCTCTCTCTCTCTCTCTCTCTCTCTCTCTCTCTCTCTCTCTCTCTCTCTCTCTCTCTCTCTCTCTCTCTCTCTCTCTCTCTCTCTCTCTCTCTCTCTCTCTCTCTCTCTCTCTCTCTCTCTCTCTCTCTCTCTCTCTCTCTCTCTCTCTCTCTCTCTCTCTCTCTCTCTCTCTCTCTCTCTCTCTCTCTCTCTCTCTCTCTCTCTCTCTCTCTCTCTCTCTCTCTCTCTCTCTCTCTCTCTCTCTCTCTCTCTCTCTCTCTCTCTCTCTCTCTCTCTCTCTCTCTCTCTCTCTCTCTCTCTCTCTCTCTCTCTCTCTCTCTCTCTCTCTCTCTCTCTCTCTCTCTCTCTCTCTCTCTCTCTCTCTCTCTCTCTCTCTCTCTCTCTCTCTCTCTCTCTCTCTCTCTCTCTCTCTCTCTCTCTCTCTCTCTCTCTCTCTCTCTCTCTCTCTCTCTCTCTCTCTCTCTCTCTCTCTCTCTCTCTCTCTCTCTCTCTCTCTCTCTCTCTCTCTCTCTCTCTCTCTCTCTCTCTCTCTCTCTCTCTCTCTCTCTCTCTCTCTCTCTCTCTCTCTCTCTCTCTCTCTCTCTCTCTCTCTCTCTCTCTCTCTCTCTCTCTCTCTCTCTCTCTCTCTCTCTCTCTCTCTCTCTCTCTCTCTCTCTCTCTCTCTCTCTCTCTCTCTCTCTCTCTCTCTCTCTCTCTCTCTCTCTCTCTCTCTCTCTCTCTCTCTCTCTCTCTCTCTCTCTCTCTCTCTCTCTCTCTCTCTCTCTCTCTCTCTCTCTCTCTCTCTCTCTCTCTCTCTCTCTCTCTCTCTCTCTCTCTCTCTCTCTCTCTCTCTCTCTCTCTCTCTCTCTCTCTCTCTCTCTCTCTCTCTCTCTCTCTCTCTCTCTCTCTCTCTCTCTCTCTCTCTCTCTCTCTCTCTCTCTCTCTCTCTCTCTCTCTCTCTCTCTCTCTCTCTCTCTCTCTCTCTCTCTCTCTCTCTCTCTCTCTCTCTCTCTCTCTCTCTCTCTCTCTCTCTCTCTCTCTCTCTCTCTCTCTCTCTCTCTCTCTCTCTCTCTCTCTCTCTCTCTCTCTCTCTCTCTCTCTCTCTCTCTCTCTCTCTCTCTCTCTCTCTCTCTCTCTCTCTCTCTCTCTCTCTCTCTCTCTCTCTCTCTCTCTCTCTCTCTCTCTCTCTCTCTCTCTCTCTCTCTCTCTCTCTCTCTCTCTCTCTCTCTCTCTCTCTCTCTCTCTCTCTCTCTCTCTCTCTCTCTCTCTCTCTCTCTCTCTCTCTCTCTCTCTCTCTCTCTCTCTCTCTCTCTCTCTCTCTCTCTCTCTCTCTCTCTCTCTCTCTCTCTCTCTCTCTCTCTCTCTCTCTCTCTCTCTCTCTCTCTCTCTCTCTCTCTCTCTCTCTCTCTCTCTCTCTCTCTCTCTCTCTCTCTCTCTCTCTCTCTCTCTCTCTCTCTCTCTCTCTCTCTCTCTCTCTCTCTCTCTCTCTCTCTCTCTCTCTCTCTCTCTCTCTCTCTCTCTCTCTCTCTCTCTCTCTCTCTCTCTCTCTCTCTCTCTCTCTCTCTCTCTCTCTCTCTCTCTCTCTCTCTCTCTCTCTCTCTCTCTCTCTCTCTCTCTCTCTCTCTCTCTCTCTCTCTCTCTCTCTCTCTCTCTCTCTCTCTCTCTCTCTCTCTCTCTCTCTCTCTCTCTCTCTCTCTCTCTCTCTCTCTCTCTCTCTCTCTCTCTCTCTCTCTCTCTCTCTCTCTCTCTCTCTCTCTCTCTCTCTCTCTCTCTCTCTCTCTCTCTCTCTCTCTCTCTCTCTCTCTCTCTCTCTCTCTCTCTCTCTCTCTCTCTCTCTCTCTCTCTCTCTCTCTCTCTCTCTCTCTCTCTCTCTCTCTCTCTCTCTCTCTCTCTCTCTCTCTCTCTCTCTCTCTCTCTCTCTCTCTCTCTCTCTCTCTCTCTCTCTCTCTCTCTCTCTCTCTCTCTCTCTCTCTCTCTCTCTCTCTCTCTCTCTCTCTCTCTCTCTCTCTCTCTCTCTCTCTCTCTCTCTCTCTCTCTCTCTCTCTCTCTCTCTCTCTCTCTCTCTCTCTCTCTCTCTCTCTCTCTCTCTCTCTCTCTCTCTCTCTCTCTCTCTCTCTCTCTCTCTCTCTCTCTCTCTCTCTCTCTCTCTCTCTCTCTCTCTCTCTCTCTCTCTCTCTCTCTCTCTCTCTCTCTCTCTCTCTCTCTCTCTCTCTCTCTCTCTCTCTCTCTCTCTCTCTCTCTCTCTCTCTCTCTCTCTCTCTCTCTCTCTCTCTCTCTCTCTCTCTCTCTCTCTCTCTCTCTCTCTCTCTCTCTCTCTCTCTCTCTCTCTCTCTCTCTCTCTCTCTCTCTCTCTCTCTCTCTCTCTCTCTCTCTCTCTCTCTCTCTCTCTCTCTCTCTCTCTCTCTCTCTCTCTCTCTCTCTCTCTCTCTCTCTCTCTCTCTCTCTCTCTCTCTCTCTCTCTCTCTCTCTCTCTCTCTCTCTCTCTCTCTCTCTCTCTCTCTCTCTNTAAAAAAATGTATTATGTGGATGTAAAATTGAGTGCAAGACATCAAGTTTTGACGTATTTTTACTCTCACCGTGTAGACTGCACACCTCGACGATAGTTGTATGACGTAGACTGACATGATAGTTCTATCGTGGAAGAACTATCACCGTGTAAACGGGCCTTTATATATTATTATGATAGTTTAATAAGTATAAACGTTAGTAAGTAAAAGTAATTCATATCTTTTTTTTTTGTCGTATATTTTTATTTATTTATTAATCCTGTTAAATAAGTGAAAAGAATAGTAGGTCTTCAATTAAAAAGAAAAAAAATTGCTTGCATACTAGTCTACAAGACAGTGAGAGAGTTTGATGTGACGCCTTTTGGTGTCGGTTTTTGGTAACGCTTGTGTAACGCTTCTTGGTAACGCTTTTTCGAGTTTATGTGCCAAAGTAGAGACATGAAAATGTCAAAATCTGTGGAGTAACTGGCAAACCTGTAGCTTCAATTGAACCATCAGCTTTTCGTGGGATTTATCTTAATTATTTCTTTCACATTTATTAACATTTAATTTTCATAGCCTATCCTCGCCTCCTTTATGAGGCTGACTTATTCGTTCGTCAGTAAAATTCCAGTATGCTACCTAGTTACATAAATAACTACTATAACCTTAACGAACAATAAAGTACCACAATTGTTTATTGTTTAGTGTTGTTTATTGATTCATTGTTCTGATCTCAATAAAATAAAAAATGTACTGTCGAATGGAACTCATAATTAAATAAATCACGAAATTCTTCAATATAGAACAGAATCGAACTTCTACAATTAATTCACTGAAGTATTTGATTAATAAACTGACTAATGTAACCCATTTAGTTTGAGTGACTTATGAAACAATGTGGAAAGACCTCAGTAGCAACAAGTAATAAATAAATTGTTTTTATCTCCAGTAGGAAGAAAAAGTTATGATTTTGGTTAGTTTAGAGGGACTGAAGCAGGTCTTTTCTCCCCTGAATCAAAAAGTAGGGAGAAAAAGTAAAAAGTAGGGCGAAAAAGTAAAGTAGGGCGAAAAAGTAAAGTAGGGCGAAAAAGTAAAGATTGCAACTTAATTATTTTATAAATAGTAGAAAATGAATGGCTAATATAATGAAGTTGTTGAAATCAGGTTAACGTCACTGCTTTTACGATCAAGTTTATGTTTGTTTATAACCTGCATCTAAATAACCTTCTAATATCTAAATATTTGAGTTTAATTCCAATTCTTATTTATTTTTAATATTGAATCTCTTATATCTGCTATTAAAAGTGCAAATAATTATTGTTATTTATTAAAATAATAAATAAAAACTGTGCAATGGACGATAATGTGAATTTACTGCCTACTGAAGATAAAATATTGTGTGTACCTCGTGAGTAAAGTGCCAGTATTCCTTTCGCGATAAGGATAGTGTTATCCCCTCGGCTTCGCCTCGGGATTTAGGGACCGTGGTTCCTTCGGCTTCGCCTCAAGAACCAACTTTTTCGCTCAGGGAATAATGGCTTACTTTACTCCCTAGGTGCATAAATAACTATTTACTTTCATTTGTTTGCTTTTAATTATTTTATGATTTTTTTTTTTTTTTTTTTCTTTTATGAAACATCAAATGTCAAATTTTAAATGAAACTTTCAAACTAAAGTTTTAAAACATATTAAAATAACATCATTCACGATGACTAATCTTTTTCTTTAAATTTTCCAATTAACTATCTAATCCAGTAACTTTGTCGCCTGAATGTATGGGGTAGTATGCGTCAAATCCGTTAGTTCTGATTTTTTGCAGACTTGTTTATGATGTTGGCATAATGAATAATCCAAGTTTGTGACCTCGAGCGCCGAACGCAACTTTGTCAAAAATCGAAAAAAACCGCGAAAAATCGTATTTTTTTTTCAAATTTTGGCGATTATAACCCTAAAGGACTAGTTTTTGAAAAAATGTTTTCAGGACGTTTTTAAAGTAGACAAAATTTGC
>JHBY02113703.1:0-10012 GCA_001010745.2 Gerris buenoi
TGAATTAGGAACACAGATAAGTGAAGTTGATGTGTCTTTGAGTGAGATAAGAGCTCAGATAGCCTTACTTGATAAGTGTCTCGGAGTAAGGTAGGGGCACAGATAAGTATAGGTACTTGATAAGTATCTTTGAGTGAGATAGGAACACAGATAAGTGAAGTTGATATGTGTCTTTGAGTGAGATAGGAGCACAGATAAGTGTCTTTGAGTAAGGTAGGAGCACATACAAGTTTCTTTGAGTGAGATAGGAGCACAAATAAGTGTACTTGAAGACGAAACTTTCAGATAGATAAGGGAATCTTACCAAGACGTCTGCCACTCTCAGGGCCGTGTTTACTGCAGCACATTCCCATGTTGACTCGAGGGCGCTTTTCTGGACAAGGGAACCTTGCTCGGCTACCCCATCTCCAACTCAGGACGTTCCGCCCATCACGTATTAGACCCTCGCTCGTCGACTTGACCTGCCAGACGACCGACACACGGCTCCTTTATCCTGGCTCGGTACTGATGTGCCGTCCAGTCACATCGACTCCCGATAGTAATAGAAGAAACGGTAGGACGGTTAGAAACCGTCCGAGAACCGAAGGTAAGATGTAAGCGAGGAACGGAGAGAGAGAGAGCGATGAGGGAAACCCCAGGTCGAAACCTCTTAAGATGCTTGAACCCCCAAAACTTTAAACTTCACACCATAACTACAATCAGCACTCACTTCACCTCAAAAATAACACTTCTACAACTAACAAATATCTAAATAACACTTCTCCATTCTCTTAATACTAAAATAACTTAAATAGACTTGTTTATGGCCTTTAAACAATATTGCCAACTAAAATCCAATTAGAAAACGTCGAGTAGACAAATGTCCCTATCATATGATTAATTTGAAAGTTTAAAATCATATACCTAAACAAAGATCTTGGTAGGGGGTCGTTTTTAAAATAAATATCGACTCGGAACAACAAAATTGTAAAAGCACTTTTAATGAAGTTATTTCTAATTTCTACCAAGTTTTGGTCGCACTTTATCCCTGTTAATTAAACTCGATGATTAAAAAGTGATAAGATTATCGCGAAGTTAACTAATGTTAAATATAGACCAGTTATATAAAAAGAACACTAATTATTATTAAAGTAAGAGGAGACTGAAATTTTTCATTACCAAAATAGAATAAATGTCGGATTGCACTTGAAGCTTTAGTATCTTTGAGTGATTCATCAAAATGTTGTTAAAATTAGAAGTGGAAATGCACACTGCTATTTGCATCCAGGACCGACCCTCTGACTCATAATTTGAGGAGGGGGGGGGGATTTAAAATTTTCCAACCCCACTTCCCAGAATTTTCACCCTTTCTCAGAATATCCACCCCCTTCTTAATACTTAATTAGAAAATATGTTTGATACAACTCAGGTTAAACTTTCTCATTATTTAGTTTATCACTTAACTAGTTCCCTGGTTTGGTATATCATTTAATTCTTGTTTTAGTTGTCGTATTTAGGTATATTAAATCATTGTTGAAAATTTTATTAAAATTTACTATAGAAATTTTTCCTTCCCACCAAAAATAAAAACCAGACTTTTACCATCCTTGTTTAATGCTATTAATTTTTAGAACTAGATTTTCCCGGGAAACTACATATTATAAGGTTAAGATTTAATTTGAAAGTTCAAAATCACATACCTAAACAAAGATCTTAGCAGGGGGTCGTTTTTAAAATGAATATCGACTCAGAACTACAAAAATGTGCTCTTACTATAAAACCCTTTTTAATAAAGTAATTTCTACCGAGTCTTTGTTTGAGTGTTCTCCTTGAGTTTTTGAGGGGTAGAGTCCCCAAATGTTTTTATTTCACCTCGGGGTATGATTTTTCTCAAAGCTATGTGCTAAATTTTAACAAAATCAGTCTAATAGTTTATGATTTTTTAGGTTGGTAACTCATTTTGCCATAAATATAATAATTGCGTAGAAGTGCAGTTATCCGTCCATATATCCAATATCCGTATATAGGAGAAGAGGTTAGAAATTTAGAGGGGGGCTAACTCGAATATATTGTTTGGCCAAAGGAATACCATCTCTAAAATTTATAAATCATATTATATATTCTTGCAAATGTAATAAATCTTTAAAATGTAATATTTTTACGAAGATATATATTCTCTTAAAAGTAGAAATCAAGCGAAATTGTACCGCAAAGCGATTATCGACTGTAGATAACTGCAGTTTAGCCAATAATTGTTATCATTAGTCTCTACAGAGGTCTACAATTAGAATTAACTTTTGAAAACAGGGAAAATGAAGGAAGAAGCCAAAACTTGACATTTTGTCCCTCTAAAATCTAGAGCTCTCATTGGCTACATTTTTCAACTTTCCCATGTTGTAAAAATTAAATTATAATTATAAGACTAGTATAGGAACGCCATTTTAGGAATTCAACAAAAAACAAACACAATAAAGTGAATAGATGATTATTTTATTATTATAATTTCCCATTCAAACCAAATCCAACTGTGAGGCTGAGGCTATTCAGGCCTCTGTTCAACAGTTGGCCAACGATGGTTAGATTTGTATTGTAATGGAATACATTTTAGATTTTTTTTTTAAAACCATTTTTAATTTTAAAAAACACTCATTTTTCACACGCCCAAATTTAAAAAAGGTATGTAACATTATTTATTTATTTTTTTTATGAATGATTTTTATTTTTATGAATATATATGCCAAATTTCATGGAAATCTGTCCAGTTGAAAGTACACAGATGAGAGACAGATATTTTTTAAAAACAACTTTTTTCGGGTATCAGAGGTTTTAAAATATATAAATCCATCACAAATTAAATTATTTTGATCCATCACAATACTTTTCTCTCTATATATACAAAAAAGCATGTGAGAAAAAGATAAAATAATTTTAGATTTTCATTTAGTAAGATGTCTAAAAACTTTTTTGTTGCAGCACAATTTTGACATTCTTAAATGAAATATCGTAGAAAGTCAATGAGAACATGCGATATTCAAGGAGGGAGGGTTGTTGCTGATGTGGAAAACACCGCGGTGGTGTTAGGCGAAGAGACACCGCAATCACAGGGCACTGACTGCTGCATCAAGATCACCGTGTAAGTCACAGATGCTGCAAATATCTAAACACATATAAAGTATTATTATTTAGCGCCTAACAAGGCAAAGGAAACTATATAAGATTTATTTTTTTGCCCCAAAACAACTATCTGTCGTTTTGATTCAGCAGTATTCCCTAAAAATATAAATAAATAATAACAATATAAATGTTNGAGATATATTCTCTTAAAAGTAGAAATCAAGCGAAATTGTACCGCAAAGCGATTATCGACTGTAGATAACTGCAGTTTAGCCAATAATTGTTATCATTAGTCTCTACAGAGGTCTACAATTAGAATTAACTTTTGAAAACAGGGAAAATGAAGGAAGAAGCCAAAACTTGACATTTTGTCCCTCTAAAATCTAGAGCTCTCATTGGCTACATTTTTCAACTTTCCCATGTTGTAAAAATTAAATTATAATTATAAGACTAGTATAGGAACGCCATTTTAGGAATTCAACAAAAAACAAACACAATAAAGTGAATAGATGATTATTTTATTATTATAATTTCCCATTCAAACCAAATCCAACTGTGAGGCTGAGGCTATTCAGGCCTCTGTTCAACAGTTGGCCAACGATGGTTAGATTTGTATTGTAATGGAATACATTTTAGATTTTTTTTTTAAAACCATTTTTAATTTTAAAAAACACTCATTTTTCACACGCCCAAATTTAAAAAAGGTATGTAACATTATTTATTTATTTTTTTTATGAATGATTTTTATTTTTATGAATATATATGCCAAATTTCATGGAAATCTGTCCAGTTGAAAGTACACAGATGAGAGACAGATATTTTTTAAAAACAACTTTTTTCGGGTATCAGAGGTTTTAAAATATATAAATCCATCACAAATTAAATTATTTTGATCCATCACAATACTTTTCTCTCTATATATATACAAAAAAGCATGTGAGAGAAAGTAAAAAGATAAAATAATTTTAGATTTTCATTTAGTAAGATGTCTAAAAACTTTTTTGTTGCAGCACAATTTTGACATTCTTAAATGAAATATCGTAGAAAGTCAATGAGAACATGCGATATTCAAGGAGGGAGGGTTGTTGCTGATGTGGAAAACACCGCGGTGGTGTTAGGCGAAGAGACACCGCAATCACAGGGCACTGACTGCTGCATCAAGATCACCGTGTAAGTCACAGATGCTGCAAATATCTAAACACATATAAAGTATTATTATTTAGCGCCTAACAAGGCAAAGGAAACTATATAAGATTTATTTTTTTGCCCCAAAACAACTATATGTCGTTTTGATTCAGCAGTATTCCCTAAAAATATAAATAAATAATAACAATATAAATGTTGATAATCCTCCATTCTTATAGCCTAATCATCAATTAAATATATTATCAGACGGTCATTTAGTCATTCCACTATTTTCAATGATAATTTTACATAATAATATGACTTTAGTCTATGTAAAATTGTCATTGAAAATAGTGCGACAATTGTTGATAATCAGATTATCTTTAAGTTATTCCTCTATTTTCAATGATAATTTTACATAATATGACTTTAGTCTATGTAAAATTGTCTTTGAAAATAGTCGGACAATTGTTGATAATCAGATGATCATTAAGTCATTCCACTATTTTCTATGATAATTTGATATAAGACTTTATGTAAAATTGTCATTGAAAATAGTCGAAAGACTAAATCGATTGGTTGACTGTAATTTTAATTGATATTTTGGTTAAAAAATTATAGATTATTTTAAATTAAATAATTAAACCACCGGAGTGTTTTTATTTAAGTGGGGGCCAATTATCATTATGATGGATTACCACAAAATACCGGTCAATACCACTAAGTTTTGTATTAGGATAGTTACCGACTGTAGAAGTGAGTAGTCGATAGTAAAGAGTCCACAAGCTGTTAGATTCATTTCTCGCTTCATCCTCACTTCTAATTTTACCTTTTCCTAAATAAAACATATTCACTCAAATATAATTATCATAATAAATAACTACAGTCTATAAGATTAGAGTTGGCACAATCGAAGGCGGGAAACAACAAACGTGGAGGTAGTTTTGGGGTTATAAAATGGGAAAATCAGTGTTGCCATGTTATATTTTTTTTGTGGAACAGGGGTAGAGTAGAGCATTTTGTTTCTGAAGTTGCCCTCAACATGGGGGACCAAAAGAATCGTTTCCCACAAAATTTTCCCGCCTTTTGGTTGTGCCAACTCTAATCTTATAGAATGTAGGTGGATCAGATAGGTGTTCTCAGTAAATTACCAGGCCCTTAATTAATCAACTACACTCAACCATAAATATCGACATAATATGCAGAAGTTCTAGGTCTTCCGGTGGTGACTGGGTCTCAAAGGATGTAAGTCCTGACCTATCACTTCTGATGATTGAAGCATCTTCAGGGGTTTTTATAGTGTCCTAGGTTTTACTGGTCCTGTCTAATACATAGGGACAATGAACACCCCCGAAGAAGCTTCTAGCATTAGGAGCGAAATGTCAGCACCCTATGAGAATGAACAGTCAGCACAAAAAATCATCAACATGTCAGCACCCACGGAAGCCTATGAACATTAATAATATGCAGAATTACACATGACGATATTGAAAAAAAAAAAAAAAATGCACTAGATCCTTGAAATTCGAAATAATTTAGCTTGTTTGATTTAAGCTAATTGATTTAATATCGCCCGCCAGCAATAAAATAGGTAATAAAAACTGTTATCAAAATGAGCCCTGACACAGTTTTAAAAGTATTCCGCACTGTAATTACTCCATACAACGTCATATGGATGAAATGTCATTAGATACTAAAAAATCATTTATTTGTGAATTGCAAAACAGTATATTTTCTGTGCAATTAGATGAATCCACGTTTTGCAAAAGTCCCTTAAAATAAGTAAGTTTTTAACCCAATAAAAAATGAAGATGGAGTATCAATCGTATTTTTCCCAGCCTGTGATAACAAACCTTGTGACTTATTTGTTTGTCTAATTTATGGAGTTAACACTAAAAGCTTTCATGGTTCTAACTTAATACCCAATCTATAAATTCTTGTTACTCTACGATAATATTATTACTGAAAATAATATACTGACATTAGCAATGAAGCCGTATAGATCATCTCTCAGCAATATCTTATACATGGTTTCGTTAAATAGCTTTGCCTGAAACATTAACACATACTATCAGTGTGTCTCCTACTGTTGTAGCAAAAAAATTGATTAAGCATCCTAATCCATTAATTACGGTTTTAGAACAAAATCAACCTCGAAATCCAGATGTTTGATTCGAGAAATATTTAACTACATAACTAACCTATCAAAAGACAAACTAACATCAAATTGATCTTAGGTCTACTAACTAACTTTGTACTCAGGATTATGAAAATCACCTTCTCCAACATGATAGGCAGAAGATGGCCGCTCTTTTTTTAACTCCTTATAGGCAAGCTATGTCACAGGACACAGGACACCAACAAATTAACTCTTATACACAATTGATGTTAGTTAAGCCCTGTTTCCATTACTACTAATTTGTCCCGCAATATGTTGCCGGCACAAGGTTTTAGTAATGGAAACGAAGCTTAAAAGCCTGAAATATGTCCCGCAACATGTACCGGGGACAACTTCTTAGAATGGAAACGGGGCTTTAGTCAGTTTTTTGTAAGTACTCTACCTTGTGGACTAAGGATTTAGGACATTAGTTTGGAAAACACCTGAGGAACTATTGCATTACTATCAAATACGCTTTAAGCACACACAAGCAATCACACTTGACAAGAATGTATGTAAAGTTAGGAATATTATAAAAATGTTTGATACTGAACAAAAAAAGATTCACCTTTAGGGCTACTAGGGCAAAGTAAAAGAAACCTGGTTGGAGAGAGAGACGGAAGTTCTGATAATGAGGTAGAGTTCAGAGAACCTGATGAAGACCCAGGCGTATTGGACTAGGACACTCATTATATGAACACTGCTCATCCACAAGTAGCCTCCTCCCTCTGTTTTCACCCATTTCTGTATATCATCCACAGTGTAGAATGTAGTGCTCACCACAATTACAAGGATGTTACAAGATATCATCAGTAATATCGGAGAGTAGAGCTTCCTTACCATTCTAAATGCCTCATTCAGTCTCTCAAACGTGTTAATTTTACATAATATGACTTTAGTCTATGTAAAATTGTCTTTGAAAATAGTCGGACAATTGTTGATAATCAGATGATCATTAAGTCATTCCACTATTTTCTATGATAATTTGATATAAGACTTTATGTAAAATTGTCATTGAAAATAGTCGAAAGACTAAATCGATTGGTTGACTGTAATTTTAATTGATATTTTGGTTAAAAAATTATAGATTATTTTAAATTAAATAATTAAACCACCGGAGTGTTTTTATTTAAGTGGGGGCCAATTATCATTATGATGGATTACCACAAAATACCGGTCAATACCACTAAGTTTTGTATTAGGATAGTTACCGACTGTAGAAGTGAGTAGTCGATAGTAAAGAGTCCACAAGCTGTTAGATTCATTTCTCGCTTCATCCTCACTTCTAATTTTACCTTTTCCTAAATAAAACATATTCACTCAAATATAATTATCATAATAAATAACTACAGTCTATAAGATTAGAGTTGGCACAATCGAAGGCGGGAAACAACAAACGTGGAGGTAGTTTTGGGGTTATAAAATGGGAAAATCAGTGTTGCCATGTTATATTTTTTTTGTGGAACAGGGGTAGAGTAGAGCATTTTGTTTCTGAAGTTGCCCTCAACATGGGGGACCAAAAGAATCGTTTCCCACAAAATTTTCCCGCCTTTTGATTGTGCCAACTCTAATCTTATAGACNAATCTTCAGGATATCTCATCATTAGATATGCCAATATTTGGTAATATCTAATCTTCAGGATATCTCATCATTAGATATCCCAATATTTGGTAATATCTAATCTTCAGGATATCTCATCATTAGATATGCCAATATTTGGTAATATCTAATCTTCAGGATATCTCATCATTAGATATGCCAATATTTGGTAATATCTAATCTTCAGGATATCTCATCATTAGATATGCCAATATTTGGTAATATCTAATCTTCAGGATATCTCATCATTAGATATGCCAATATTTGGTAATATCTAATCTTCAGGATATCTCATCATTAGAGGGTCTGATTATTTAAAATTATGTTCGATTTTAAAAAATGTCTGTTTGCTGAATGAATGTCCAACTATAAAGAATAACTGTGTCAAAACAAACTAACACAACAGCACTAACGATAATTTTACCTCTACGTTTAAAAGAAAATACTTTAAACAAACTATTTTTAAACACATTTTATTTTCTGGTCATATAGAAATTTAAAAGTTAAATTTTATTAGCCCACACCTGATACAGGAAATGTCCCAATATATATTTTGATTTAATACTTAATAAACTACATACACACAAAAGGACAAAATACATTTTATACTTCCCAACTTTGTTTCTTTATGTGTCAACAATTTTACGATGTCTGTGACAAAAAAAGAAATGAAACCTAAACACAAATTACTTAATTATTATCCTTTCTAAAATAATGTATAAGTATATGACTGAAAAGATATAAATAAGTATAGTAGAAAGTGTGTATATAAAGTAAAAATACAATGTTTTTGGATGTGTAAAAAAGAAATATGTAATAGTCTACAAAGGAATACTTAAAAAGAAATAATGACATTTGAGTCTACAAAAGAAGTAACAGGCGGGAAGAGCTTACGCTGTCAAAATATCAAAACTTAACGATGCTTTTAACTCCCCTGTAAAGAGAGTTGTATAGACCATTAATAGAATACATAGGTATACTGAATTGTTAATAATGTACAATAGAAGTTCAACTGTCTGCTTCCACTTTATTTATAAAATAATCCATTGTAATTTAATTTTAATTTTGTAAATTAACAATTATAATATAGCCTGCATTTGTGGAGGACTAATGCTAGGAATCAGTTTGCTAAGTTCCCATATCATGTCAGCCAAGCACTTAAAAAAAAATACCTGGATAGCATTGCTTCCAAATACCACATAGAAAATACCGTCCCAATTGCAGTTTGGAAACTATTTATTTATTATTTAATCTCACAATAAAATCAAAAAATCAATCTTTAAAAAAAACTCATCAAAACTTCCAAAACAGATATCCGTTTCAGACATCAGGGAAAATTTTAGGTCTGTGTCTGTGTGTTAATGATAATTGTATGGTAGGTCATAATTAGCCCATTGTTGGTCCCATATAAGTTACGACCTATCTGCACTTATATGTTTCTCAACCACAAGCGCACTTACATACATTTATTTACACCTGTATCATTAATAAAAGCACTTCTGATTATTATGAAATTTGGATGGTTTGTCGAAAATAGCTGGCAGATAGCCCCAGATTAATTTCAACCATCTATGCTCATTAAATTTTGTTACAATGATACTTTAATACATTTTAAAAATCAAACAATCTTGACAGATTTACTTAACAGGAGTAATATTAAATAAATTTGACAAAAATAGATCGTAAAAGCATAACATTAATAACATTTTTAATGGGATGCAAGGAGTCTATGTGCCACACTAATTGACAGACTATTTTTAATTCAAATCAATTTTAGTTTATAGTGTTCACGTATATATAGTGTTTAAGTACTTCAAGGAAAAATTTTAAGCACTAAAAATTCGATTAAAGCAGAGAAAGAAAAAAACAGGAGAAAAGAGCTTACGCTGTCGAAATATCAAACTTAACAATGCTTTCAACTCACCCATTCAGAGAGTTGTATAGACCAGTGGTTCTCAACCTTTGTTTACTCGTCGCCCCCTTCTAAATCTCCATCTTTATTCATCGCCCCCCATTCTCTGAACACGAAGATTAAT
>JHBY02113726.1:0-10295 GCA_001010745.2 Gerris buenoi
AAATCAGCGCATAATCTAATTTTATTATTTGGTTTTGGCGCTACCACTATAGGAGATGCCCATTCAATTGGTGTCGTAGCATCAACTGGTTCTATCACCCCTATGTCAACAAGCCTTTTTAACTCCTCTTCTACCTTCTTTTTTAGAGCAAATGGGACTGGACGTGGTTTAAACACTTTTGGAGTAGCCTCTTCTTTCATGTGAATGTTAGCTTTATATCCTTGCACCCTTCCCAACTCATTTTTAAATAATTCCCCATAATCTTTTTTTAATTTGCTTATTTCTTTGTTTTTGTCTAACTCTGTTGTTTTTACCGAGCATATTCTCAAACCAGGTGGTAGAGGGAGATTGAATTCTAAGGTCCAAGAAAATCCAAACAGTGGTACTTCGTACGCCTTTACTACGTACAATGATAGAACTTTTTTTCTTCCAAATGCTGACACTGTTACTGTGGCTTTCCCCAATGTTTCAATTTCAACATCTGTATATGCCTTCAGACTTTTAGTAGGTGTAATGTATGGTGAACCAATCCTCTTCCATAATGCTTTACTAATAACCGTTTCACAAGCTCCCGGATCATAAAGCATTTCTACTTTTTGCCATTTATAACATCCAAAAATCCCTTTGAACCTTTCGCTACAGCATTTATTTCATATAGAGTATCCGAATGCAAACTGTCTTCCTCATCAGCACATTCTATTTTCCTTGCAACTCTTCTATCTTTAATGCCTCCACCTTGAACTTCAGCTCTTCCTGTTTTAAGACATGCCCGTGCAAAATGATCTTTGCCTTTGCACGATGAACAGACTTGCCCTAAAGCTGGACATTTCTCCCCATTCCGGTGCATTCGTCCACGGCACCTAAAACAGTCCATTCCCCGCTCTAATTTTGTAGGACAAGGTTGTTTCCTATCCCGAATAGCTTGCTGATCAGTTACTTTGTTTGTGCTCATTTGATAGTTAGAAGTACTTTGCCCTAATTCCTTTATTCTTCTTTGTTGGGTTTGTGCTTTTTCTAGGCTTATTAGCGTCTGTTCCACTTGCTCCAATGATGCTTCATTCGACGGGTGTGATTTCAATACCTCCTGCTGCCAGTTGGTGTCATTAATCCCGATAACTAGTTGGTCCCTCAGTCGTTCATCCAACGAAGCACCAAATTCACATTTGCCTGCCTGTGCCCTTAGTCCTGCCAGGAACTGTGTGACAGACTCATCTTCTCTGCGTTTACTTGCTGTAAATGTCATTCTTTCAGCTAATACACATGAGCTCTTTGTATAATACTTGTATAGCACATTCTTAAGATCACTATAAGGAATCTCATTTACAGTTATAGGGCGGAAATGGTCCACAACGATTTTGAATCCTCTAGGACCTATTCTGGCTAAAAATAGTTGTCTTCTCTTCAACTCAGGAATTATATCAGATAAAAATCCATGAATAGCTAATTCATTTTCAAATCTTAATATATAATATTCCCATTCTTCCTCACTGGGGTCAAAACTGGGAAAACGAAATCAGCTCATACGTTCCTCCAAAGATGCCTTTGCTGATGGCTGAACGTTTTTTATGATAGTAGTCTCTGACCTATCAGACTCTCTATCAGAACTATCCCCTCTTGTCTTTCGATTTTTCTTTGGGCCCATTTTCTTTTATTAATTTGTTTTATGGTTTTGACAGATAACTATGTAACTTCTTAATAACACCACGTAAATGCATTATTCACCTTTCCGCGATCCAATTTTCCGACTGCGCCAGATGTAATAAGAACACCCGAGTGAACAATAAGTACAATATATATATTAAAATGAACATATAAACGAATATTATAAAAACCTAATGTCAGTATGTTTTGACATGATTGTCAAGTATACTANCAGTTGTCTTCTCACCAACTCAGGAATTATATCAGATAAAAATCCATGTATAGCTAATTCATTTTCAAATCTTAATATATAATATTCCCATTCTTCCTCACTGGGGTCAAAACTGGGAAAACGAAATCGGCTCATACGTTCCTCCAAAGATGCTTTTGTTGACTGCAAATTGTTTTTCATGTTAGTAGTCTCTGCTCTATCAGACTCTCTATCAAAACTATCCCCTCTTGTCTTTCGATTTTTCTTTGGGCCCATTTTCTTTTATTAATTTGTTTTATGGTTTTGACAGGTAACTATGTAACTTCTTAAATAAAATAAAATGCATTATTCACCTTTCTGCGATCCAATTTTCCGACTGCGCCAGATGTAATAAGAACACCCGAGTGAATAATAAGTACAATATATATTATAAAACGAACATATAAACGAATATTATAAAAACCTAATGTCAGTCTGTTTTGACATGATTGTCAAGTATACTACAGTACTAAGGACTTATTTATCTATTGCACTGAAAAATATACATTTTTAACTATACCGAAGAAAGGTAGAACATATTTTGGTCCAATTTAACCTGAACACCCTCATTTCTAGGTCAAGCATATTCATCCTCCGGAACACACTGTTCCCTTATTCCCAATTTGAGTAGGGGAATGAAAATGATTGTATAAGGGTAATCAATATGGATGTACCAATACTACTAACAGTTATCTGGAGTATAGGAAACTTGATTAGTAACTTTTTTATTTGTCCAGTTGGCATTTCATCTTCTTGAATCCCTTTGAATTTATCTACAGTCAATCTGATCTTTTCTACATAATAGTGTAAATTTTCTACTTTATTTTTAGGATTCATACTAATATCTACTTTTAAAGTGGATTCTACAAAGAAAACCTTCATGTTAAATTTATTGCATCATTTGCTGGTTTGAACTTCTTTAATTTAATATTTGAACAATCCTTAACTGAAAGCTAGAAGTTTATAATAGACTAGAACAGAAGAAATGCATTTTTTCGAAACGTCGATCTATCCTAAACTTTGATTTTTACATATGATTGATCCTCACATCCTTAGTTTCTATATAGTCTAATGTAGAGCTATTTCTTAGCTTAATTAATAATTATATTTATTAAAACAACTGCAAGGCACACAAACCTCATTTTATTAATTTTAAATTAAAGAATAAGAAAGTATTAGTTTATTTAATTTTAAATTAAATATATTTCTACCTAAAAAAAAAATAGTTTATTTAACATAATATGAAAGACGTCTACAATCAGCTTATTATACTATTTTTGTGCATTATTAGTTTACTGTCATCAATTGAAGGGTTCACTGTTAGTATAAGGAGGATCTGGAGATAATTTGGAATGAAATTATTAGTAATAGCAAATATTTCTAATATGGCCTAGAATGGATTGCCTGTTATGGGCTATTAGTTCAGGGATGGGTGTTGCTTAATTGTTAGAGTACTAATTGCCACTTGAATCCAAGGCACTGATAGTATGCCTAGTGATGGTATGCATCCCAGGTAGAAAAATGTGTTTCACATTGATGGTCTTATGAAGTGGATGTTCCGAGAGGCTAATGTCCTCCTACCAAGCAGGAGGGTACCAGGTTTGCTCAATGGACTTATCTATGTGGTCTGTGTCTTCTGGCTACAACATGAGCCTTTGGACTCAATAAGGGTTAAGAAAATTAATAGGGCTACTACTTAATGATAGGCTAGGGGGCCTGGGTGGCTCGGAGGCTAGAGCACTTGCCTTGTGATAAGGCAAATAAGCAGCCTTGAGCAGGGTCAGAAGACCGCCTCTGACCACAGCTTTGGGTTCAATTCCCGGACTGGGCCCCTTGCTCAATGTCCACCCAGCATTGTTTAAGCAAATGGGAAGCTCCTCGAAAGTGTGGCGCCACTAGGTTTCGGCTTGGAAACCATGATGATGACACTCTTGGTTGTAATACATCCAGGAGGGGAGTCATGGTTAACGACCATATTGTCACATGAATGTAAATATGTCAGTCCCTAACCTGGGTTTCAATGGATGAACCTAAGTGGTCGTGTAAAAGCCCCCGGAATAAAAAATAAAATAATAATAATGATAGGCTAATTGTCATCAGCAATAGAAAATAGAACTTTAAGATCCCTTCCATTTGTTGTTTTAATCTCCAGATCACAAGTATTAATAGTTGTAACCATACTTTGCTTTATAACTTACTAATTTGAGATAATGACCCTTGTATTGATAACATTGATTATAAATTTTTGTATTATATACAGTTTGAAAAATAAGAGAATAGAACTAAAAACATTGTAGTCTATCCGATTATGAAAAAATATATACATATGTGTGATGTTCCTATTTAGATGCCCTGAAATTGTTCTATATTACACAAATGCAGACACTCCCTGACTTAAAACTGTTTTATTTATTTATTTTTTTTTTTTATTTACAAACATCTTTTCGGCTTTACTACAGTGTGTCATTGCATGTATTCTAACATAATTACTAGTAAAATTTAAACTTTTTAGTAAGGAGACAATTTAATTATAAGATTTAAACTTAAACTTTGTTTTCCTCAAAAAGCTCTATATAGCTGATAATACCTGTGTTGAGCCATGTAATTAAATTGTTATTGTTAGTTGTATTATTGCATCTTTAAGGACAGCTAGGGCAAACTATCATGCTTAAATTAGTTCTAGTAATCATTAATTACTTTTATTTTGACTTACATAATTCATCTCAAGTCAGGGAGCACCTGTTTAAATTAATAAATAACAAAATGTCACAAGGAAACTAAATACAAAGAAAATAAGAAAAATGTTGTAGATAATAGAATTAAATATTTTTAGGATAAATTAAGAGATCGGAAAGAAGTTGGGTTAAAGAATAAAGAAATTAGCTTTATTTGAATTCAAAACTAATTTTTATAAAAATAATACAAAATTATTTCACATGATTTATATTGTATTATTTGGTTCCTCTTTATGCTGTTCTTGATAGTGTTGGTGCTGTTCTGATTTGTGCCATTTTCATAAATAGATTATTATTTGATTTGAAGATCAACTTACCGATAGGAATGCATGTATGAGATCAGCTTTAACTGATGCAAGAGGCTTTCCTTTGACTAGTACTGTTATAGTTTCATCCTTCTCTGATGTCATAAGACTTCCAAACCACGACTTCTTAGTTAGTTCAGGAGATGATTCTGGAGTGAAGCTAACTTCTTCTGAAGAAGCTAAAACATATTAAAAAATATATAGAAAGACCTCAACAGTTTCAGTCATAATTTCTTTTGCACTATCTAGTTTCTCTAATACTATTTTTAATATTTATTTATTTATATTTTTACTATTAGTGCTAATATCTATTTGAAATATTTCAACTAATTGAATAGTATTTTAACTATTTTATTCATATTGATGATATATTATATTAATTATTAATTGTTGTTTCTGTTTCTTCCGAGTCTATGGAAGGTAACGGAAGAATTCCTAGACAGACTTTTTCAGACACCAGGGAACATTTTTGTTTCCTTGTCTGTCTTTCACTTAATTTTTCACTTAATTTTTGCAAACCATATCTTAAAAACTACTCGTCCGATTTTAATAAAATTTGGATGGTTGGTCATAATTAGCCCATTATTGGTCCTATATAAGTTTCAACCTTTTGGGCCTATTTTGTTTCTCTTCCACATGCGCACAAACATATTGTTTATACCTATATCTTCACAAGTACTCGTCTGATTTTTATGAAATTGGGCTGGTGTGTCGAAAGTAACTTCAGATTAATTTCACCTGTCTGCACTCTTTCAATTTTGCTAAATTGATACTTAGATTCATGTAAAAAATCAAACAAATTTTAACAGATTTAAAAAAATTGGGGGAAAATTAAATAAATTTGACAATAATAGGTTGTAAAAGTATAAAATCATTTAAGTATAGGAAATAGGACATGAGGAAGCTATGTTCCTCAGTAATTGGTAGAATTTGTTTGTTCTTTTATGAAACAAAAACAATTATGCAATAAATCCTCTTAAAATCTTTCAGATTATGAATAGAGTTCATGAAAAAATAAAAAAAATAATAGTCTGTCTGTTAATTAGTGTTGTACATAGCTTCCTCGCATGATTATTATATAACATGATCCCACTGTGAATTGAAAGTGTGGATGATTGGACCTATTTCAATGCTAAGTGGGGTCACATTTATTTTAATTCAATATTCAATACGATAATATGAGTTCTTGAATAAAACACACTTAGTTCAAGTTAAAATATATGTATTAGTCTAACCACAATTAACATAAATACCACAAAATATCGGTCAACACAACCAATTTTTTCAATATTCAATGTGTAAAGAAAGTTGAAAATAATTTGGGATTATCTGTGGGTGACTTATGTATGACGAACCATCCAAATTTCTTCAAAATCAGATGATTACTTCCAAAGATAATTAAATAATTTTCCTTATAAAATGTTAAGAAAGGTAGTTGTCAAATACTGTTTAAAAATTGAATATAATAATGGTTTACGGCACTTCTTTAAATTGTTACTCCCCTTATAAAAAATGGGGAGTAACAATCTAAAGAAGATGTACCGAATGTTCTTCTTTAGACTGCTACTCCCCTTATAAAAACAGAAGTGTGATATTCCTTTCCAAAAGTACATTGGACTAAACCTCCGTTCTCTTTATAGTTGTTTAATCAATGTCATTTATATTCTAAAATAGCATAGGTGAGTAACAATCTAAAGAAGTACCAGGTTTACTATAAACCATACTGTCTATTTTGTTCTTTAAGTAATTACCTTGCAGTTTTCTACGATGGAATCTTGGTGAGCCGAGAAATGAATTTTTAATTGTGGTTAATCTTGTCCTCCAATGATTAGATGTATGAGGGGATCCAGGTGGTACCAAACCTTTAAAAACATGCAGTTAGTCATCATCACTGTGGTTAGTCATTAAAAAACAAATCAATGGTTAATTTTTTTAAGAGAATAACGAATCACTTTACGAAGGTGTTAAAGGAGGATTAAATGAATTAGTGTATTAATCTTTTATCTCTTTAAAGTGTGTAGTTAATTTTGTTTTTGAAGAAAATTTCTCTAATTATGAAAATATTATTCATTTGATTTTTAAAAAATCCTTTTTTAATTATGTAATGATTGTAAATACCTAAGTATAATTCTATTTTTTCTAAACTTTTTTTATTTTGTTTTTCATTTCATAAGCTGAGCAGTAAATAATAAACTTTTGATTATAATAATATTGAATTTTGAAAACATGTTAAAAATAAAGATTCTTAAAATAATTACCTGAATAACCCGAAATCAAGTTATTTTATCAAGTTAAATGAACTTATATGGTTAGTTCACATGCGCTAGCAGAGTTTAGGTTAGTAATTTCACAAATTTTGACGCTCTAAACCCTAAAGTATTAGCTTAACTGTAGTTTTTTAAATTATAATGTTAACTTTTGCATATTTTTGTATAATTTAATGGTTTTCATCAATTTCATATTCCCCTAGATGATATATGTATGTGATTACTAATTTAAGTGAGTTCCAAAGTTTATACTTTATAATACTTATGATAAATGATATTTTATTGTTCATTAATATTTACTTGCTTCATTAATATGGAAAATGTCTCATAATAATATTTTTATACTATAAAAAGCTGCAGGACTTCATAGTTTATATGATTTGTCAGCAAGCCAGAGCTCCAAAAATAACTTTTTTAAAGTTTATTTTCTCTATCTCAGCAAATAACTTATGAAAACTTAAAAGTTGTTGCAGTATGGTAGGATTATCACTAGGAAACAAATTGCTGGTTCTATCAGTATGTTTTATTTCCGGGTAAAAATTAAGTTTTGGTCTCCTATTTTGACTGCTTTCTGCACTCAACATGCTACCAATTTTTTTTTTTTAAAGTTGAAATTACCTGTAATAGTGACTGAAGGAGGTTCAATAGACTCTGTTGGCGCAGAGGCTCGGTGGTGCATCGGAGATGGTGGAGGAACTGGTGTTATAGTAGGAGACTGTACACCACCTACACTTACTGGTCTACTTCCGACAACACCAACTTGACTCGAATTAGAACTAGAGCACGGCCTGTGAGTTGCATTTGGACTGAAATACATAACAATATTCTTCAATGTTTCAAATTCTACAGCAAATATTTATTTACTACTACATATATAGTTATAATGCTGATTTGATTCCATATCTTAAGGTGCGTTTGCACCTGACACTTCTCTCCGGCAATAAATGTCGTGTGTCAGTCAGAAATTGCTTTGAGTGTTTACATCTGAGAGAAATTCTTGAGATTTATGTCGGAGATATATGTCTGACACTTCTCGCAATGCTTAAATTTGCAATAAATGTACGAAAAATATAATAATCCGTGTTTAAATCTGTTGTCATAGAAGTGTCAACACTTATACCTGAGAATAGAAACATAAATATCAGACATCGATTTTTCAGTGTTTACACTACTGAGATTTCTGTCTGACATAAATGTCATGCAATAAATGTCAGGTGTAAACGCACCTTTATTATTATAACAAATTACTTTTTTTTTATTGATATCGCCTTTAAAATTAAAAATAATAATAATAAGACAGAACTCAGTGATACTAAGTAGAATCATGAAATTATGTTATTATTAAAATGTTGATAAAAATAGAAAAAATAAAGTTATACATTTTTTTTTTTTTTTACTGTAATAACAAATATTGATGGTATTTGTATATTTTACTTTACCTTTGCGGTGAAATGAGACTGACAGGGGACGGTGATTGGATGGGAGAACCTGAAGAATGGTTTGACGAATTGCTTCCTCTTCTTGTGTGATGCCTGTTCCTAAAACAAAACGGTGCATAAATTAGCTATAATCTATTTTTTGCTACCTGAGGTTTCTTATAAAAGGTTTTGCGATGAGATTATTAGGGAATAGGTTGATGTAATGGATGTGTGAATAATTGTATGATTCTCTAAACCAAGTACTCCTCTACAGTTTGAACATTATGAGTTGAGACTTTTGTCAGCACTGGAAAATCTGAAAAATTGGGGTCGAGCCAATGAGAGATCAGGATTTTGAATTCTAGAAGGTTGAGCCAACTAGGCAAACAAAAATGTCACTGGCCCTACCCATCCCACGGGCCTAGAGGCTTTATTTTTTTTCCTCATTTAGATTGGTCAATCTGAGTGTCAAAGTCACAACTTGTAACGTGCATACTGTAAGTAGCATCTACAGACCAGTTATAGCTTCAAGGGTTCCTCAGCCACTTTATAAAAGGTGTTACAATTTTGTTCCCTTACTTTTGAAAAAAGCATTTTAAAGATTTGAATTTAAGAGTTTTTTTGTATTATATTTTTTGTGTAAAATAAAATATGTCTTTTGGAATAAATAAATTATTTTACTTGCACACTAGTTAGTTATTTGTTTAACGTTGTAGTGTATTAATAATATATTTTATAGATTTTTATTTTTAAGAATTCAAATATTATCCAAGACTACACGTATAAAATAAATAAATTGAAATATATTTTTGTTTAATAGAATGCTTTATTATTATTATTGTATAAAATCAATTTTTTATGAATAAATCATCATCGTGGCTTTGAGATACCCTTTAAATATTGACTCTTATTAGTCCCTCCTTCCACTTTAGAGGTTCTGAAATGTCTGGTGATATTGAACTACATGCACAATACAATAGATACAATATGTTAATAATGAACCACAGATGAGTCTCTTTAGTCCAACACTCTACCAGTCCGGAACCTCCAGTAATCCAGCACTGAGGCTGATGCCCCCTCCCTTCTTGCCACATTTAAGATAAGATAACTAGAAGAGAGAGAAAATGGGAAACACAGAGGCACTAGGGTAAACAAAAACAAAACCATCAGTCGCTGTTTGTTTCTTGTGCTGCTAAACTCAAATTTCGTCTAATATAAGCTAGTGTTATTATGTTCTGTTTCTGTTTTAATAATGTAATAATTATTTATTATCAAACATCCAGTGATCCAACAATTCTCTGTAATCAGACCTGGCCTGGTTCCATAAGTGTTGGATTAGAGACTCAACTGTATATGTACTTACCTAACTATAAATACAAATTTATATAATAATTATTTGATTTACTATTTATCTTTTAAAGTGGCACACCTTGATAAATTGCTATAAGTTGTGAATTAAAGGCAAAACTTTGGGGTGTATGGATTATAATGAGATTAACAAATCAACTGGTGTGTCAAAGATCTAAATGAAGTGTTTGGTTTCTGCTTCTGTTCATTCTTTAAATGGAACCTTCTAAAGGTCGATGCAAGGTATTGAATCTACAGTCTATAAGATTAGAGTTGGCACAATCGAAGGCGGGAAACAACAAATGTGGAGGTAGTTTTGGGGTTATAAAAAG
>JHBY02113765.1:0-10246 GCA_001010745.2 Gerris buenoi
GAGGTTTAAGAACAAGCAAAGTTTTTATAAAAAATAATTTTTTGTCGAAAAACCAAAAATAAGAAAAATTTTCCTCTCGGATACTCTTTCTTGGGACACACTGTATACTGTATATATATATCTATATATATTTATAGGTTCCTTGAACAAATAAAAATAAAACAAATATTGTAAGAAATGCTAAGTAAAAGTGCGGAAATTTGTTATAAAAGATGAAATTTCAATTTTTGAAAATAAATTCCGGTAAATGACGGCTTTTGTTATTTCAAGAATGTTGTGGGTCTTTTACGGAAATTCTTACTCTACGCAGTATAACTCGTCGCAGTATCTCTGGTGTGTTGGCAAAGTTTCCGCTACTGGGCTGCATTAAACACTTATGAACTTGATGAATGGTCACTCTCTTTAAAAGGAATTATCGGCCCATATGTTTTTAGAAGGTAATCGTGGCAACGGTGTGACAGTTACTTTACAACGCTATCTTATCATGCTGAAAACGTTTTTCATGCCACAAGTTCAACGATATCGGGCTTATCGCAACAGTTGCTTTCAACAAAATGGTGTGACTATAGCTATACGGCAGCAATATATCCATGAATTTTCTTACAAACCTTACATATAATTATGGATTAACACGGTTTCTAGGTAGAGCCGCAAAGCGCCTTCACTACTGAAGAGCTGGTTTCGTAACAGTGATTCCGATCTTTTCGGCGTTAAAAAAATGGAATGCATAGTAAATTTAAACTTAATTTAATCATGTAAGTTGTTATGCTGGGTTTAATTTTATTAAAATTTAGTTTCTGACAAACTGAATACAACTAAATGTTACCCTGTGTAAATTAATCAAACGCATGTAAACTATAATCAGCGTTCAATGTCCAGTGGGTTACCATTGCTTTGAAAAATGTTGATAATTAATTAATGAATTGCAATATACTCATTTAGATATTAATTCTGTATCGCAATGTATAAGAAACGTTTTGCCCGTTCTTCGACAGATAAACACTGAACTGCTGAAAAAATATTAACTCGGAATAACTTAAAGTTAAACACGTTATAATATATATTATGTTATTTGTATTTTATATACAAATGTTTCTTTCATACCTGAAAATTGGAATTGTAATGCATAGTTAGCAAAATAATAGTTAACGTGTAGTGTACGTTAAGATTCGACTTCGTGTCTCTCTTAAACTTGAATTTTATTAATTTTTTGTTTGATTTTATAAAGTATATTTGACAATAAATAATTTGGTATATTTCTCAAGTATAAGGTTAGTATACACATACTCGGATTAACGTTACCTGCGATACCCCCCCACCTCAAGATTAGCACTCAGTAACTGAAATAAAAAGGGCTGTAACAGCAGGTAAGAAGTCACTTTATTGCCATATTAGCATAAGGTTACACCTATTGATTCATCCCTTTTGTGCTCACACTCCTTATACAACTTTTCTTAAATATTTTGAGTAATCAAGTCATTTTATCGTTTATTGAAAAGACATCTTTTGTGCCGTTCCCCTGCATTACTATTTCTACATCACGTAAGTACTAACAATATAATGTATAACATAATATTAGAATTAATTAGTTAATTAATTATTCATTTAATATATAAATAGTTTGAAATTTTTTTTGCGTGTTTCTTGCATTCATTACAATTTACCATACATTTTACAACTATACATGTAGGTCGAAGTGAAGTTGACGATTATTACCGTAAATTAGCAAATATCTCAATATTGATACGACACTATTTTTGTCTGTCATAAATTATAATGAAGTATATTATATGAAATAGACTAATGTAGAAAATAATTAAGAAGCATTAATTATTATAATTCTATATTGAGTTCTCCAAACCGACATAATATTACATGTATTAAATAATATTTTCTGATATTTAAATTTGGCTTTATAACGTTTAAAAGAATTATACTGCAACATTTTATGCATTTTTAGGATGGCTTATAGTATGGTGCGCCTTATTGATAGTGGGAGGTATATGGTTGCCAGGACCGAGGATCTGGCAAAAACAACTGACCCAGAGGTCTTCAAGCTGTTGACCAAGTCGAAGGATCTAGACGTTACAGTCTACAAACAAGAAGGTACGTCAATTATTATTATTTCTATTAATAAACCCCGCCAACGGGAATGTGGACTCTGATGGTACGCTTAAAAGTAGGATTGTTAACTAAAGTGTCAATAATGTTGATACATTTTTATTAATTACATTTTTTATGTGACACTTGTCTCTTACTGAAAATTTAAACAATAAGAATCTACCAATCTATTCAGAAAGATAAATAAAATCCCTTTCGTTTTTCACAGCCAAAAAAAAGTTATCCTTCATAAATAACAACGTGCAAAGCTGTTTTTAAATTTGAGCTTGAATTGCACTTGCATCGGTAATTAAAGTTGCTTTCAAGATTACCAAATGTAGTGGAATCATCTGGGGCGTCTTTGGACAAAGCTTTATAATTTCTTTAAATTAGAATGAAGTAGATATGGTGGTTAATAAAAACATATTAGTGCACATGCGGAGGAAAGCAATAGAACCTAAAAGTTTAAATAAAATGGGACCTATAGCAACATATCCAAATTTCACATGTCTTTATTAACAACTATATTTGTTCAATTACTTATTCTTTTATTTGTTTAAAAATGTACGTTTGTATAAAGTATAAAGCCTAAGTTTTAAGTGATATCAATTGTAATATACGTTGACAATATCAACATTCACTTTGCAGTTAATAGTGTTGATTGATTTTTGATAGTATTTATTCATAATGAAGGTAACCACGCATGTGTAGGTAATGAATAACAAAATATTACTGGTTCAATTAATCACTATATCGTCATAATTGGTTGTACGCCTCCAAGTTAATGTTTTCTATGTGGAGGCAATTGCATATATTTTATTTTTAGTTAAATTATTCAAACATTTGTTGGACATAACTCATAGGGTAGAGTGAAAACCCAACCACCTCAGGCACGCTACCCTAAAATCCCTTAAAACTTTGTGCAAAACTAGAAGATAATTCCTTTAACCACCTCTTTTGCCGTGTACCTCAAATACCGCCCACGCATTACCCTTCTCACACCTGGTACTCGTAAAATTTGAAAAATTAATCCGTGCACTCACGGTTTCGTCTGTATTTTACTTATAGTATATTTAATGTACCACATTCACTATTTTACTTTCATTATGAACATTCATTGTTCTTTCTACAAGAAGGGATTTCATATTATTCTTCAAAAATTAGGGGCTGAATTTTACAGCTTAATTGCAATTTATTTGGGTATCATAATAATGAGAATTTATTTAATGAGTGTGACACCCAGTTTTATTATAACAGGAAAATTTCGAAAAACGTATAACGCCTAAATAATCTGCTGTAGCTTAGAAATGTAATGGTTGATTGTATACTGCAATCATATATATACAGGGTTGGCCAAAAAAAAAACACACTTTTTTGGACACTTACATCTTAACTTCTGTAATAGATATAGATATACATAAGGTTGGTGGGATCTGAAAACTACATTCTTCTACTTTAAATGTCATCTGTGAATGACTTTACAAATTATTGGGTGAAAGCCATGCAATGACGGTTTGAATCAGGGTCTTAAAAAGTCGTTGCCAGGGTAGTTTTGATAAATTAAATGCATTTTAAAAATGTAGTATTGTAAAAGTTTTACAATATCCCCACCATACAACATGTTTTAACCAAACATTAGGAAAAACATAATTGCTTCCATCCGAATATTTGCCAGGTGGACCTCTTTTTCACTGCGTATAACGTGGACTATAGAGCGATATATCCACAGAATTTTGTCAATATTATGTATACCTATATTTTATTGGTGCCTTAAAAAGTATTTTAGAAATTGTTTGGATTTATTAAAGAATATTTTGTCTTTTGGTGGCTTAGAGGAAATAACCGGTGGTATTCAATCATAATAATAAATGTACAATGTATACATAGTGCAGAAATGTTCTTACATTGAATTACAATATTTTAGAATTTAACTATACTATCAGATATGAAAAGGGTGGCTTAGAATAACAGCAGACGAGCTTTTGTTAACAAAGTTTATAATTTTTGTGGTTTTTATTATGTCTGCTGTTGGTAAAAGCTTGATACCGACTGTAAATAAAATAATCACTGTCCTTAAGTATGAAGTAATATGTATGAAGTATAATTTATATTTGTTAGGAGAGGTTGATTCCAATTTTTACACTTCTAATGCCCCGCAAAATTGTTTTATTGTTTTCCAGATAGTCGCAGGCAATTGCTTGATGAGGCACGTTTAATCAACGACAAAGAAATGCAATCGAAACGTATGCAAGGACACAAGGTCGAAACACGAGGAAAAGGTCCGTTATTAATTCCTAATATATCTTATATTTATTATGTATAAAATTATAGATTATACATTTAAATTCACTTGTTAAATTAATGATATTCCGGGTGCTCTTCAATGAATTGTTACATCTGACGTGATTAGGTAAATTTATTTAAATTTCGACTGACAAAGTAATCATAGGCCAGTTGTTAACGGGCTTATTATTAATTATTTTATACATAATTTAATATTAAAAATACCTAAATTTTTATTATCACTGACTACGCCGACTTTTGTTAACTTGGACAGTCTCCTCTTATTTTGGTTCTTGATGTAGAACAGCTTAAAAAAATTTTAACTTTTGAAAATAAAATAATTTTTCCATTTTCAATCGCCTTTACAAAGGACTGAACAAAGTCTGTTTATTATAGTAATACTTTTTCCTAAAGAAAATTACTGCTTTTTAAAATGGTGCAAATTAACAATAATAGTTTCTGAGTAATAAAAAAAAATGTAAAAATTAAATGTTTTTAAACTAATGAAGGCTATTTTTAAAAAACTCCAAAAACAGAAATGAGCTTAATATTTTTATCTGATTGGGATTAGGGATAACAATTTATAAATTAGTTTAGAAAAGAGAACATCTATAAAGGGGGGTAAGAAAAGGGTTAAGAGAGTAATTAAAAGAAGGTTTGAGGTATAATAGTGGAAAAGTAGTAGGATTACGAGAAAATAATAATACATACTTTGATACATATAGATACTAGATACATATACTCGTATGTACTATATAATTAATTATTAGAGTCGACAGTAGTTGCAGAAAACATTTGACACAGGTGTAACCAAGAAATTCTGTTAGAATTTCGAATATAATATAATATATAATATTATAAGCTAAATGCGATTTGCTCAGCTAATAAACTAATACGACACACGATGAAATATTAAGTCACATTGCATTCCACTTATGGGGTATAAAGAATATAGTAAATATTGGATTTGGCTATAGATTTAAGAATATATTGTTGTGAATGTTTAGTTGTTGGAAGAGCTGCAGGACGCTGTTCGGGCAAGCAGTCTTCTGAGTTGGAGTCTAAAAAGGAAACTCCTAGAGCTGCAACTTTAAGAAAGGCCCGACAAGGTCTAACCAGGAGGTTGGCCATATCTCATAGTAAGTTTTAATCTGTCAGACTTTAATTAGGACAATTTATTATACACAAATTAAACGTAAATCTTAAAAGGGTTAACATAAAAATTCTCTAATTACTTAATTATTACTCTAGTGGGAAGCACTACAGGAGAAATCGGGGCAGGAGGAAGCAGAGGAGAAGGAAGTCATGCTAGAGTGGAGTCGTCAAGTGATGGTATTAAAAATTACTAATATCATATTTATTAAAAATGACTCAAAGTTTATTATTTGTTAACTACTTTTCTCTCTCTTATTTGTTTTCTGTTAATCAACGATTATAATTTAATTTATTTGATTTAAAGTTGACGTAGATCCAATGGATCTTGTGGAGAGTGAGGACGATTGCTATGTTCCGGAATTGAGTGAGGACTCCTCTTATAACAGTGATAACAGTAAGTACCTTGCGGGGTTGTTGCTCTTTGAAGCTATTGCAGTATTATTATTAAATTATTTTATAACATAATATCTAATACATAAGCATGACTTATGTGGATATCAAAATCAGAATACTTATGCTGATTTAGAAAAGTTAATTAAATTTTTTCTTGGTTAATTAAATTTTTTCTTAGTTAATAATAGTTTCTTAGTTTTTTGAATAGTTAAGAATATTTTTTCAATTTTACAGGAGGGTGGAAAAATAATGCGAATTATTAATTTCAGGTGAATACGAGCCAATAGGAACGCGTTCACTACAAAGATACGACAGAACCTCTCAAGATGTAGATTCCTCAGGTAATTCAAATAATTTAATTATCCACGTGAAACTACGTGAAATATCGACTGATTTAAACTAGTGCCACTTATGAAGTCAATAATACTGTACTTAGCGATCTCAGCTATTCTCGCACTGCCTTGAATACTTTTACAAACAAAAGTATTTCTCTAGTTGTTGCTCATTGAAGCTTTTGCAATATTATTTTTATTCACTTACTTTATGACTGATTATAATAATATAACATATAGAAATTAAGATTTATAGTAGAAATTAATATTAGAATGCTTATGCTAATTTTAAAAAATCAATTGAATCATTTAAAATATATTTTCAGGCTATTTGAAGTTTAAATTTAAAACAGAAGTATTACAAATAATTTGCATTATTATTTTCAGGAGGAGAAATTGATCCTACTATAACGGTCCCAGTTATAAAATCAGGCAGAGGCTCATCAAAGTTCGATTCATCAGGTAATTCAAAAAATTAATTAACTAACGTGAAACTATGTGAAATATTGACTGATATACACATGAAAAGTCAATAATACTTTGTAGAAAGGTAGTCCCTAAAATTTCTTTAAAATTGAATATTGTGGGTCTTTTGTATGACGTAACAGTAATTCTTTTATATTTCGACTTCGTTTCAGTCGTTATCAAGTACCTACAACAAATAAAATGTGATCTAACACTGATATTTACAGTTGAACATTTGACTAATATAATTTTGGAAACACTTGTTCTCACCCGATCTTAATAACATCAAAGACGACAGTCTATAGTCAAAAATTATATTTTTCATTGCTTTTCAAGCTACTTAATGCCAACTATAAGGGTCACAATCAAGAACACAATTAGAATACTGGTTTACACTAGCATTACTACAAAACCATGCTGTACAAAGCCATTGCTTACATTGATATGATTTATTTTGCCATTATATATTTTAAAGAGTAATTTTATATGATATTTCTATTAATACTTTAAAATTGACAAAAATATATTTTTTTTGGCAAAATATATTATGGCCCGTAAAGCATGTTTTCTTTTCAATTTTCAAATTCTGTAGTAATTCAACTTAAAACCAAGTTCAGTAAGTATTCTAGGGTTTGAGTTAAGTTGTGACCCTTATGGTTGACGTCAAGTGGCTGTAAAAAAACTTGCAAAATATAATTTTAAGGGTAAGAACTACTGTTTCCAAAATTATGTTAGTCAAATGTACAAATAAGTGATTGATTACATTATATTGGTTGTAGTTGCTTGATAATGACTCAAACGTAGTCGAAATTTAGCAAAATGACATAAGAGAATCTACGGTTTTATATCTCAAAATATTATAATTAAATACATTTATAACCATTAGTTTTTCCCTGATTTAGCTTAACTTTTCCCAAATAACTCTCCTATGAGTAATTCAACTTCGATTTAATAATACTTTTTTGTTTTACAGGATCTACAAAGGGGAGACCTAAAAATATATGCTACTTCTGCAAAAAGATGGTGTACCAATTAAAGAGACACGTTAAGAGGGTACACAAGGACGAGGAAAAGGTTAAGGAACTGCTTTCTTCAAACCAAAAGCGCCAATTACAAATTATGTCCTGGATTAAAAACCAGGGCAATTTCATTCACCCGACCGTGAAGCTCGATAAAAAACCTTGTCCTGAGTGCCGGGCTTTATTATCAACCCGGTATTTGCCGCGCCACGTAAGGAAGTGCCACCCAAATTTCGAAGGTTTAGGACATCGAGATACACAAAGGACATCGGCCTCAATTCTCCTGAAGAAAATGAAACCTGACTTTACCGACAATATGAGAGAACAAGTTTTGTCGGGAATGATGAAAGACAACCATTTTCACCTTTTAATACATGACAATTTAATTATACAGTACGGGGAGTATCTCATACAAAAATACGATGGCGAAAAAGGATTAATAAATGTCATCAAAAGAAAAATGAGGCAGTTGGCGTTTCTTCTGTATCACTGCAAAAAAATTGACAACGATATAGAAAATTTAAGATCGTTATTTCACCCTAAAAAATTTAGCACTTTTGTTGAGGCAGTAAGGATCGCGGCAAGGAAGGGCCAAGAAAACAAATTTAAGGCGCCCAGTCTGGCAGCAGATTTAGGCCACTCTATGAGTGCTGTTTCCGACAGGGTGTTGAATAACGCCCTTGATGAAGGAGATGAGGAGTCCTTAACAAATGTTCAGAGGTGGAAACTCCGGTACAGTTCAGACTTCCACGACCTGGTTGTTCGCCACGCGAAGAAAGATCTGGAAGAAAAAAAATGGAATAAGCCCCACCTTCTTCCACTGGCAAGCGATTTAACGAAGTTAAAAGAATATGTTGTTAAAAATATAGATGAGGCCACGAAAAAAATTAAAACATCTTTTAGCAAAGAAGTTTGGAGAAAGCTTTGCAGTTTTATCCTTCTTCGGCTAATTACATTTAATAGACGGAGAGTAGGTGAAAGTGAAACCCTAAAAATCTCCGATTATAATAAGAGATTTGTGCCATCTGAAGGGTCTGCGACATGGCTTGCTATGTCCCCAGCCGAGCAAATAACTGTTCGGTTGTTTAAGAGAGTGGAAACCAGAGGGAAAAGAGGTAGAGGAGTTGCGATCCTCATCGAAAAAATGATGGAAAATGCTATTGACATTTTGCTGGAGTACCGTGGACTAGCTGGAGTCGGCAAAGACAATCCCTATGTCTTCGGGATCGGGCATGATTCCCACATAAAGGCAGGGAGGCTGTTGCGGGATGCAACAATAGCGGCTGGATGCTCTCATCCAGAATTAATAACAGGTGTGTTAATTTTTTTTAGTAAAATATTAACATTACTTCTTCTCAGATATGTTCGACTGTTCAACATGAAGTACAATCATTAAGCATGTTTCATTAGTTACTTTTTGTTGAACCAGAAAATTCTACAATATATTAGAATAAATAGCTTCAAATTAAAAAAAGAAATTAATCTGAAACAAATTTAGTTAGCAGTAAAGTTATTCCATAACAATCAAACTTGACTAACGTATTAACTATTTTTTTTAATTACAGGAACAGCCCTCCGTAAACACTTGGCCACGATGATGACGACTGTGGAAATGGGCGACTTTGAGTTGGAAAACCTGGCCAGGTTCATGGGCCATACACTTTCCACTCATAAAGACTGGTATAGGTTGCCAAATTCAGAGTATGACGTTTGCAGGATTTCATACTTTCTTACGATGGCCGAGGACAAAAATACTTTGGCATCAATGCATGGCAAAACAATGAAAGAGATCATAGAAGAGATGGCAAAAGCAATGGGATCAGACGGTAATTCTACATTAATAATCTAATAATAAATGTTGATAAAGCCCTATTTGCTTTTATTATGACTAGTATACTATTCGATTTTTACACTTATTCCATTGTATAATCATTGCATTTACTATAATATTGTTTCAGTAAATACAATCCAAGCATCAATAGACCAAATTGAACCAGGTGTACACCACGTGTCCCAAGATGAAATAGGTGAAGTATACAAGCATTTCATAATACATATATACAATAAATAAGTATTTACTGGTAATATAAAAATACTCAATACTCCTATATGATTATATGATATTAAGATATAAAATATATTTTGGGATATATGTATTATTTTAGATAACTAGGTACATATAAATTAGTAGTTTAGTAGTATAATTATTTATGTAAGAATCTGAATTGATTAATTATTATAAAATAAATAACAAAGTGAATATGCATGCATACAATAATAATATATTTTGCACTTATTATTAGATGACCCAGACCCAGTAGTAAATGAACCACAAGAGGAAGAAGAACACATTGAAGTCATTGAACGCGCCACCAACATAACCACTCGTCCATCTACACTGATTGGGACTTCTGGTAAATTTTTATTTTCTCTATACTTAACTATCTTTAAAAAAAAAAAATAGTACGGGGAGTATCTCATACAAAAATACGATGGCGA
>JHBY02113771.1:0-10247 GCA_001010745.2 Gerris buenoi
CATTACAAACTGTGTTTTCTTTTCAGTCAACTCAAAAATGACTGGAGTTTCCAGTTGAGTTGGTTTTGAGTTGCTCCGTGTGCGGACGGCCTAAACCTCGGTATGCGTCGTATTCATACCTGGAATTTCATCATTGCAGACGTATCATCACCGATTCTTGGTGCTGATTTTCTCTCTCACTTCAATCTGATTATTGACCTGAAGTTGCGTCAATTAATTGTCGGTCAAACTAAGATGAAATCTACCTTCACAATGTCAGCTGGACAGTCTGTTATTATCAGAGCTATTCAAGAGGAATCTGTTTACACCCACCTACTAAGATCCTCGTTCCCTCAGATAATGAGACTTATTACCTGCGGAAGTTCAACACTTCACCACTCACCATATCACCACTACTGGACCTCCAGTGTTTGCAAAAGCAAGAAGATTAGACCCTAAGAAACTCTCTGATGCAAAGGCCGAATTTGATGTTATGATGCTCAGGGACATATGGTCTTAAAAAAGAATAACTCGTGGCGTCCCTGCGGTGACTATAGAGCACTTAACGCTATCTCAGTCCCCGAAGGATACCCACTACCTCACATTCATGACTTAGCTCAAGGTCTTTATGGAAATAAAATCTTCTCTACTCTCGATCTCACAAAGGCATACCACCAGATTCCGGTAGAACCATGCGACGTTCCTAAAACCGCGGTAATCACGCCGTTCGGTCTTTACGAATTCGTTCGTATGCCCTTTGGTCTCCGGAACTCAGGACAAACGTTCCAACGCTTTCTCCACAACGTGCTACGTGGTTTGGATTTTGTTTTTATATATATGGATGACGTTCTGATAGCTTCTACGTCAGAAGATCAGCACTTGAACCATCTTAGACAAGTGTTCCAAAGACTCAAGGACTACGGTATAGCCCTGAACGCATCCAATTGTGTATTGGGTAAACAAACTTAAATTTTTGGGTTACCATGTCACATCCTCTGGAATTGAACCTCTTCCAGACAAGGTAAAAGCAATCGAAGATTTTAAGCGCCCGTAAACGGTACAAGAGGTAAGACGTTTTCTTGCTCTTGTTAACTTCTATCATAGGTTTATTCCAAATATTTCTAAAATTCAATCTCCGCTCACAGACCTAATTAAGGGGTCGAAGAAGAAAAAAGACCAAACAAAAGTTAAATGGACAGAAGATGCAGATCAAGCTTTTATCTCGTGTAAGAACTGTATAGCAGTTGCTACGAGTTTAGCATTTCCAGAACCTGAGGGTTGCATATATCTTGTCACGGATGCTTCTGATACAGCTGTGGGAGCAGCCTTGCACCAAATCGAAGGAAAAGGAGCGCGTCCGCTCGGTTTTTTCTCGACAAAGCTGACAGACACCCAAAAAAGATATAGCGCCTATGACAGAGAATTGCTTGCTGTATACTCCGCTATTAAGTACTTCAAGCATATGCTTGAAGGTCGTCATTTTCGTATTTACACGGATCACAAACCTTTAACGTTTGCCTTTCAACAAAAATCGGACAAATGCACTCCAAGACAGCTCAGATATCTGGATTACATATCCCAATTTTCAACCGATATCCAACACATCACTGGTTCAGAAAATATTGTTGCTGATGCTTTGTCTCGTGTAAACGCCATTTCACCACCATCTACCATAGACTATGAAGAAATAGGTAAACAGCAGCTAGAAGATGAAGAATTAAAAAAGTTGTTACAAGGAACTTCGTCCTTAAAACTTCAACTCACTACTTTTCCGAATGTCAAAATTCCACTTTACTGCTCTATAGATAAGAATAAAATTCGTCTATACGTTCCAAAAGCATCTAGGAACCAAGTAATAAACTGTATGCACCATCTTGCTCATCCCGGTCGTAAAATTACTGCTAAGCTAGTTAAAGATCGTTTTGTATGGCCTGGGATAGAGAAAGACTGTGTGAATTTTGTAAAATCCTGCGAAGCTTGCCAAAAATCGAAGATCCATAAGCACACCAGGACACCTATTTCAGATTTCCCTAAAAATTACCAACGTTTTGAAACCGTTCACGTCGATCTCGTTGGACCTCTACCCCCTCGTCAAGGTTTCCGATATCTCTTAACTTGTGTAGATAGGTACACAAGATGGCCTGAGGTCATACCAATCTCTGACATATCGGCAGAAACTGTCGCATATGCTTTTTATTTAAATTGGATTGCTAGGTTCGGCTCTCCAGTCACAATTGTTAGTGATCAGGGAAAGCAATTTGAATCTCAACTGTTTCAGTCTTTAGCTAAGCTTGTGGGTGCAAAAAAGGTGAGAACCACAGCCTACCACCCTGAGGCCAATGGTATGGTTGAGCGTATCCATCGACAATTAAAGGCTGCGCTCAAATGTCAAGAGAACAGTAACTGGATCGAAACTTTACCTACGGTCTTACTTGGCATAAGAGCAGCTCTAAAAGAAGATTTGAAAGCCTGTCCTGCAGAATTAGTCTACGGTTGTAACATAAGACTCCCAGGAGAACTCTTCCTATCTAGTAGAAGAGCTGCCAAGGAAACTCCATCAGAGTTCGTGGAAAAATTAAGAACTTCTTTCCGAAATTTAAGACCTTTACCAGCAACTCACCACGCTAAAAGAAAAATATTCATCCATCCAGATCTTCAAAAATGCTCTCATGTTTTCTTAAGAGAAGATAGAGTAAAGAAACCACTAGAACAACCTTACTCTGGTCCTCATCAAGTTGTAAAAAGAGGAAAGAAAAACTTTACCATCTTAATTGGAGGAAAAGAAAAGGTAGTTGCTGTAGACAGAGTAAAACCTGCTTATTCCATGAACTCTGTAGACGAAACACATGTCGTAGAAACTAACATGAAGGATAAGAAAGTTAGTTTCGCCCCAGATTAAAAAAGGGGGGAATCCTGTGGCGGCATATTATTTATATTTGTTTATTTTCAAATAATTATTTTTTGATGTTTTGATATGTCACATTGACAGTCTTAAAAAATAGATTTTGTTAAAAATATCTGTGTCGCTTAGTTTGAAGCAAATTACTTATTTTATGTTAAGAAGCTAGTTAGTTACACTCAGCCATCCATAAAGTGACTATGGAGCCCTCTTGCTTTCTGCTTGGCACAGAGGCTGACCAGGGGTTTCCCGGTCCGGGAAAGGGTGAATCGATCCTCTGCAAAAGTTCTTGTTGTTTCTTGATTTCAAGAGAGATCAAGATACTCCTTTACCACCCTGCTGTGGTACCCATTGACAGATGCCAGTAAACGAAAGTCCTTAACTGAACCACTGGTTCAAACCTAGCTATTAGGTGGTAGAGAGTTGTTTTGTTGTCACTCATCTGACTTAAAAATCAGTGCATCAAGGCGAGGCTACGCTACGACCGTCTGCCGTACTCGATCTATTGATGGTTAAATATCACCTTTGAGATGTAGATATGAGGATGGCGTGTCTTTATTAAGTAAAATTTAGATAATGTTGAGAGAAGGAATGATGCCTTTTAGATAGGGTATAGGATTAATAACGCCACATTGTGTTATCGATCTTAATAAAATGTATAGTAATAAAATTTATAATCATAAACATAAATAAAAATTGCGTCGCTATAGAACAGTTAAAAAAAAATGTTAGTTTTCATTTCATTTCATTTTTTCCACTTCTTGAGAATGAATGGCAATGTCTTCATATGATGTCTGGATAAAAAAAAGTTTTAAAGCTGGTCTCTACCATCGATATAACATAAAGTATACTAACGTAAAATAGGTTAATATATGTGTGCACATACATATATTTATATATATTGTATGATGATGATAAAGAGGCTTATAAGCTGTTAAGCTTTATAAGACTCTAAAGCATAATGTTATGGTTGGGAGAGGAAAGTTTAGGGGTTTAAGGGGCCGCCTTCTATCCATCATATTTTTACCTCCTTGGTTTCCTATCACCGGACAGCACATTTAGTAGTTTTCCACCCTATTTTTGATAGATTACAAAATCCTTTCTTCTTTGGTAAAGGAGTTTATAATACTCTTTTTATGTTATAGAAAAAGTTTGTTCTTATAATTTAGTCTATGTGTCTTGTTGTTCAAGGATTTAGGACAGATTTCTTAATGGTGTTGTACATTAATCATTAACCATTCGTTATTTGTACCCATCTTAAACCCATTTTTTTTAAACTTTAAGAAATAACAAGGATTTAATTTATATTTAATATAATTTAAATCTCCTTTTCAATTTTACTACATAATAATTTATTACTAGATGTTTGAATTAATTTTAAAAGATGAATACCAAACAAATATATATTAAAGTAGTTATTTTCTAATTATGACTAGAGAGGTTAATAAAATGTAACACAATAATATTGTCACCACAATTTTTAATAATTAATAGACGCTTTTCGACTTATAATGTCATCATCAGTATGCGTGTTAACTTAGTAAGAGTAAATACTGTACTAAGTACAGTATTATACTGATGATGACATTATAAGTCGAAACGCGTCTATTAATTATTAAAAATTGTGGTGACAATATTGTTGTGTTACATTTTATTAACCTCTCTAGTCATAATTATGAAGTGGTACCACAAAATCTCAGTCAAAACAACCAACTATTTGTAGTTATTTTCATTTAAAATTAACGAAATGATGTTATTCTGTTTCAGGTATTATACTTTATACTGTCTCAACATTTAAGAATGTTCTGATAAACCTGTAAGTAAATTGACTCTGTATTCTTGTGTAAATAAATAATTATCTTGTCGAAATACTCAAAGTGTACATGGAGTGGCAAAAATTGTAGGTGGAGGAAATGTAGAACATAATCTTTACGTCTTTAATTTCAATAGAGAACTGCCTTTTTCTAAGCTCAACGCTAATTATGCGCTGTCAAATTGATGCTTATATTACCTGCCATACCCTGATGCAGGGGGGTTCTTAACCTTTCGTGCACCGGGACCCACTTTTTAAAAATGGAAAAATCTAGCGACCTACTCGACTTTTAAAATGCAGATGAGAAGGTGCATAAATTATGTGTTGGTTTATATTTGCTTCTATTCTTGCTGAAGGTAGCAGAACAATGGAATCGATTTTTTTGTCTCTAAAATTTATATTAGATAATAGAGAACGATTTTGGTGTCGCCCCTCAAAATGTTTGTGACACACTATATCTTTAAATCTCTTTATCCGAGAAAATGTTTGGATGTCCCGTATTACTTACTGTCTTTGTTGATTTACTATTACTATGGATAATTTCTTTCAAGGGATCATACAGGTGAGTACAAATTAACAATTTGTTAATCAAAAATGGTTATATTTCACCCATTTCGGGCATCATCAGACCTCAAGCCTAGCTTGTGTTAAATTTTTCATTCTAAATTTTACAGTTTTTAACAATATTTTAAAATGGAATAATAAATTACAATCTAAAATGACCCTCAGATCATCTGTGTCACACTGAGAAAACAGTTTCTCAGTGTGACAAAGATGATCTGAGGGTCATTTTATTTTTTTTATATTTCATTTACATTTTTATAAACTGTGTATTTTAGTACCTATATGATCCTAAAAAGAAATTATCCTGTTATAAAAGGTGCAAAATTGTAAGAATTATTCTTCAACTGGGCTCTTTTTCTTTTATTATTAATTCATAATAAAAGTAAAAAGGTTCTAATTCCTAAACTATTTTTTCATAGTTCCTTCCTCCCACATAATTAAAGAAGAGTATCATCAAGAGAAAATAATTTTAATGTTTCAGCATGATAGTCCTGTGGCACTTTCCAATAAACTTTTGCAAAAAGCCTAAATTTAAAATATTTCATGGAGATGTTTTCTCAGATTAAATTTAAAACACAAGTAAGGAATAAATCTAACAAACTTGAACAAAACATTTCACATATACATAGTGATTCTACAACATCTAATTTAATTAATTCATTATTAAACATATTTAAAGTGTTCAACAGGAGGTTGACTGTGTGTCATATTTGATTTTCAGCTAAAGACCCCTACATATTAAACGGTCGCTGATATAGCTGTCAGATAAGCCAAAATAGATGGTGCATCCCACTATACAGCACACTATATAATGCTGTATTTAATAATAGCAGAATATAAAAACTTCCTCTACATGTATACTTTCTATAAGAGAAAATAAAAAAGCCATAGTAGTACAAAATAAATAAATAAATAAAAAATAAAAAAGAAGAAAGAAGAAAAATAAAATACCTGTCAAATTAACTTCAGCATATTTCCACTGGAGTCTAGCCACACTAAAACCTGGCAAATTAATATGAACTGTGGTGGTGAAATGTGGGAAATCCCAATCTTGCATCATAATGACTAGATCAAGCACTAAAATTACAGATGCCAGAAATGCTCGAGATAATTCTGAAACAAAATAAAATCATTTGTCAAATACCTGTTAGAATGAGAAAGGCAAACTAAATATTAAGAATAGGTCACTAATACAAGATGAAAGTAAATCTAAATAAATAACATTATCTATATCAAACTTAGATATTCTACAGTGACATCGAATCAGCTGTGTGACATGTAGCTGATAAAAAAATATTTAATAATAGCAAGAATAAGCTTCAATAGCAGAATAAACTCTTCAGTGAAGTCAACCCACCGGTGGACACATGAATTTAATTTCTAGTAACACGCCCATCACTTTCTTAGACTTCTATGCTAGAATTACTTAGCTTTATTTTTATTTTTTTGCATTAACAAAACATTGATAAAATATATTGTCTTGATGAAAGCAATAATAATCAAATAAGGATTAAAAAAAATCATAAACTTATACAAAACTGTACAAATGGCACATCCGTCTGTCAGACTGACAAAATAGTTGTAGTTTAAAAACAAATAGTCACTAGGCACATTGGAAGTGGAAGAAACTAAGAGGTAGAGTCACACTATTGAGAGCCAAAATGTTGAAAGCTGAAATTGAAATTTGGTTTGTAGGGATGTGTCAATTTTTTTTTTATTACTGATATCAACTCCCCCTACCCACCTATATTTTTCATTCAACAGATGTTGAGATATGCTTCAAATTAGTAAAAATCCTTTTAATTCCTTAAATCGGGAATTTAAGCCATTCCTCTCAATATTTTATTATTTACCTTCCAATTTGATTAGTAATATTATTTAGTATCGATCTTTATTTTTTTGGTTTTTCCTAATTACAAAATTCAAAGAAGCATGCAAGATTCTTAAAAAAAAAAAGTTTGACATGCAACTTTGAAATAATGAATATTTTAAGAAGAAAATAAATATGATTTCACAACATTAGATGATAGTGACATTATTTTAATTTGTTACTGACAAATTTACATTCATTGCAGCAACAAGGAAAAAGTTGAAATAAAGGAGCAATTATTTTACACACTATAATCAATGGAAATGTTATAATTATAACACTTATCAGTGTTCAAGTCAGAAAAAATTTCCAGGTGATAACAAAAAATTAAACTGTTTGACCAATAACAAATGAAGTTTCAAAATACTAGTGAACAAACAAGTGCTTACTATGGATTTATTATTATTCGAGAGAGGGTTTAAATAAATTAATAAAAAGAGTTAATTCTTTAAATGTTAATACATAAATTAAAACATTTTATTTCTTACTTTCTCGTACTATTTCAATTATTTCTATATGGCTTAAAAGATAAAATTTAATTTAGTTATATTTATTTGTAGTTTAACTCAGTTAAGAGTGGTTTTAATAGAAGGATAAATACTTTGAGGAAGAAAAAAGCCCAAGTTAATAGTGGGATAAAATTAAGGAAATTCAAAAACATCAAACGTAGAGAGGAACAACTTAGAAAATCAAGTTGATTATAATTCGGTGAGTAATCTTAGTATTGCAAAATTTTTAGTAGGTAAATAATTATTTATGATTAAATAATATAATAATTTTATCATTCGTATGTTTCCTAAGTCAAAGCAANATACAATAAAAAATAAAAATCATGCAATAGAAAAAACTATTCCTTTTTTATAATTTAAATTATAATATTATAACTGAGAATGGAAAATGGATTAAACAAATCTATATAATCAGTACAGCACAAATTGTACTAAATTTAAACTCATAATAACCTCCTTGTCCACGTGTTTAAATATTTCATGGTCAAATTTAATTATCATAAAACATTTTAAAATTTACTTAAAAAAAAAATCCTAAATCGAACCATGTCCAATAATTATTACCGCTATTTTTTTTTCTTTGGGAGGTGTCTTTAAATTTATAGGTAACAATTTATTTTTCGGGGAATGATTTGTTAAACATCTATACTAAAACAAATCGTAATCACTCAAGTAGTTCAGACCTTAGACACACAAACAAATATGTTTTTTTTTTAAATTTGTGTGTGTATGAGATAAAATTAGTTAGGTGCAAGATGGTGTACCGCGTTTGAAAGATGGCATTATATTAAAAAGTTACTATTAGTGCAGATAAACTAATTTCTCTATGCCTAAGCTTGATCTAATTATTAAAAAATCTACATAAATATTTATTAAGAACTGTTCCATCTAATAAGCCATCATCAGTGAAATACCTTCTTCATAAGGATGACGAAGTTGCTATCAGTCTGCGTTACCTGATGAGCAATGTTTATGTTAGCATAGTGAGAGAGGGCTGAGTGTAGAATCATGTTACCACGTCATGATTTTAAATGATGACGTATAGTAAGTACTTAAGGGGTGGCAACTCTGTATGAATGTTGCCATGGCAACGTGTAATTTTCCCGTTTATTCGCTCACTTTCCCGCGTTACTTTGGCTTTCTCCCGTTCCGCCCCGCCAAAACGACTCTTTGAGTAGATAAGTCCCTTCTCGTGTTAAGGCTATTACTTTGCTACTTTATACTTTTAACAGATTACTTCGCACTGTAAGTAACAAGAAATGCACCTCTATTTTAAGTAACGCTTGAAAAATTAGTCCTAAAGATAATTTGATTAAATTTTCATAAGCTTCTCGCATATTCACAGAAATTAAAGTGAATTTAATTTGGTCGTTTTTATTGTCATTGTACAGAAGAATCAGCTACTTGATACATCTCACCCATATGCTTGTTTGTCAAAAGAAATTTACGACAATTTTTATTTTTTTTTTTTAAATAATTTTTCTTCGAATTATATTGTTTCCGATGTACATATTGATGTAAATAAATCTTATTTAGCAGGAAATCTAATTTTAAACAAACCACCTGTCGAATATAAATTTAATAATAAAAATTGCAAGGTAAAAAGAACTTTTTACATACTACGTTTTTAAATTTTCTGTTATAAATCATAAATTTGAAACCTGTCAAAAAGAAGAAAAATGAAGATTGTAAATATGGGATATGCCTAACCAAATAAAATAAGTTGTGGATTTTTTCTTAACTAACTTTTCATACAGCACAATTTGCTGAAAACGAATTAAAATTTGCTGAAAGATGGATAAAAGTATTAAAATAATGCATTGTCATCGTGTTATGAGCCATTCTAAATGTTTCAAATGTTTAGCTCCACGGAAAGTTAGTTAAAAATCGATTGCAAGATTTGTACTGGACAAACAAACAAGAAAGCAAGCTAATAAAAACGTAGTAATAAATTGAATTAGATATTATTGGAATTACATAAAATCACTATTCTTATTAGAAAGTCATATAGTATTTAACTAAGCTAAAGCTATTAACTAGCTAAAGCTATTAAAACCACATAAGATCAACTTTTAGGGTGTTAAATTAAATTAAGTTTTGAAGTGAATTTAATTTGCAATTGTTGACGTAGTATTTATATTAGAAGTGATGATTTGATCATTGAATATACGTATTTGGATACTTGAAAGCTGTCTGTCGCATCTGAGTTAGGTGTGAGATGAGTCTGATGAAGTGACTGATGGAGATGGAGAGTGCAGACGTGTGTTTAGATTAATCAGAGAGGTGAGAAGATGAACAACTCTAATATTAATCAATTCAATTTGGGTTGGGTCGTCGCCTTGCCTTGTCACTCTCTACTTGAGACTCGGGTCTCCGTCAATGCTTTATGTCATTTTCAAACTTCGTCTTTTAAAACTACTAAACTTATCCTTTGCTCAAACTTATATTACATATTTCACATCGCTAACACCAAATACCGGCTGCATTCATCTTGATTAAAGTATAAAGGTCGGATTAGTTTCCTTCGAAGCAGAAAGCAATTTTATTTCAACTTGTGCGAAAATGTGTTCATTTGATTTATTTATTTTTAACTTAATAATTTTTCCTTTCTCA
>JHBY02113774.1:0-10232 GCA_001010745.2 Gerris buenoi
CCTCAGGCAATACTTCAGTAGAGGAAATGTTTAAGTATTTAGTATCAATTGGCGCAGTCAATATGCCCTTACCAGAGTACATGCTTAATATTAGTAACACACCCTCCAATACTCTCACTTTTCAGGGTCGTACTGTTTTCGCTAATGAACTAGTACCAATGTAAATTTTATATTTTCTGTATACTTACTTATCATGAAGTACTCTGTAACAGAATTCTAAACAGCAATGGAAAGGTTTTTGATTTTCCCAAAACTTTCCAGTATATTCATTGAAGGGTCATAGGAATAGAATTTAATTTTCCTTTATCTTAAGGTGTTAAAATTTTGAGTATAATGAAGTTGCAATGGAAGCATGATCACTGTTATTTATTTTTTTAGAGCTGTATAATAATTATTTCATTGGCTCTTTTAAAATTTACTGCCAAAGTAAATGCGGATTTATAAGAGACATATTTAGCTGTAAAACAATTAAATAAATGTATAAATAACAAGGCTTAGCTGTTATTTTGTTAATCTTTTTACACCAATAAAATTAAATATTTTAAATTAATAAATTTAATGTGAACAATAGCCTCGCATCATTATTAGCAACTATTACTGTATCATGGAATCTATAATAATATTCTAGCATAACACAATTAATTACTTTTATTTAGATTGTCATAAAACATTGTTCCAGAATCTAACAGGTTACAATTTACTTCTTTAGCACAGGGTTTATCTTGTTGGATTTATCATTGATGTTGTCTTCTATTTTAATCTGTAAAACATATATCTGAATTTTAATTCAATAAAGTGATATTTAAGTTTTAAAGTATACGTAAAAGTAATTTAAAATAAAGTTACAAAGTTTCAGTAGACATGAGCTTTGAATATTTTTAAAGATGGGGAGATATTACATTAAATTTATAATTTTGTTTTAATTTAAATCAAATTATAATTATTACTAACTACACGGCCTCTATATTTCCAGTATAACGCTCTACCAACTAAGCTACACTGGAAAATAATGTCCTATGTCGTTATTGATGCCTTGTTGGTTTTATTGATACCTTGGTCGTTATTGATAGTTGGTTAGAGCGCTATACTGGAAATATAGAGGCCCGTGGTTCAAATCCCGGTGCTGGAGTCTATTTTTCTCTGTCTGTTTCCCGTAGTTAATAATAATTATAATTTGATTTAAATTAAAATTTAATCTTTCCGTAGTATGAATACTACCAAAATAGTAAAATATGAGTTTATAATTTTGTTAATTCTGCAGTTTTAGTGGAAGAGAGATTCCTCACCAAGAAGCTCCTTTGAACAGTACTAACATTGTTTTGATATTAAAATATCTACTTTTTTAATAATTGTTATTGTATAAACATTTAACTCTTTTTTAAATTTATATTATAAATATTTAACTATAAGCGCAAATAAATTGAAATTCACAAAATCTATGGAATTCATAGATTGTAAATGTTTTTTATATTTATATTTTTTTAATATTATGAAGAAGGTTTTTGAAAATAAAACGTTTTTTAATCTTTATCTATTCCTTTATCTTAAGCTTTAGAAATCTCAATTTCTTTTATCGGGGCAACCTACAGTTCACAAGACTTTTATTAGGCACACCGTGCCATAAAAGATGTTTACAAATGAAGTTATACAATGTCAAGTTATTAGTTCTCTGTAATCAAATACCATTACAACCCCCAAGAATGATCAGCTTGATTTTGATTGAGGTTTGAAGTGAAAGAGAGTCGGGGCTGAGCGCTTCCCCTCTCTTCACAACCCAACTGAGCCCCAGTTGACGCCCGAGCAGCCTGCGAGTTAGTCAAATAGATTTACTACCTTTAATTTCAACACCCTTATCAGACTCTCGTCGCCATGGAAATTTCTGATATATAAGAACAGCACATTGTTAATCGTGAAGTTTCTCAAAAAACTTAGTAAAAATGGACCCCAAATCTTTCAGAATTTCAATAACATCTATGGAGCACCCTCCATATTTGTATATGATATATTTGGTTTATGATTTGTTACCAGCGTGAACTTCCTGTAATTCTTTCAGTACTACCGTAGCAGTACTTAAAGAATTATTTTAGGCCTCAATATCGCTATTGCCTCCTTATCAATTTGACTATTATTTGCTTCACTCCTTGTTAAAGTATGGGTGGCATATGCAATTGGTCTCTCTGTTTTGTCATTCATCCTATGCCTCAAGACTGCACCTAACCCAAGTGTTCAAGCGTCAGTTGCTAAAATCGACTCAAGTCATTATCATACATTAGGGTTTTGCCACTTGTAAGTTCTTTTTTAACTTTTCTCACATTCGTCCGTCCATTTGAATAGAACTTCTTTTCACTTTTCTCATAAAAAGTCTAATTATTGTATAAATGTCTTAGTTCATTAGTGGGTTGAGGTTATTTTGTAAGTTTACAGCTTTTATCTTTTCCTGTGACTTATGCAATCCTTTCTCATCTACTATATGACCCAAGTACTCAATTCTTTTTNAAAAAAAAAACAATTCATTATTTACTCTGTGCAGTATTATAAAAGCAAGCACACCTCTCTCGCATTGTAAAGTAAGAAACCAAAAAAATTGCTGCTAAAGTAAGCATAAATCCATTCCAAATGGAAGGGGCCACTCTAACTTCAATCATCAAGCCCCTTTAAATATGCTAAGTGCTTGTATTTTAGAACTCTCTTCATCTGTAAGCATATGCAAGTAGGTGTTACTTATATTGTGTGCAAATTACCTTTCCTCCTGTTGTTTTTGCAGAGATATTTTAATCATTGTAATGGGAAACACATCATTCTTTATGACCTTATTGAGTGTCACCTTGAAGTCGACACAAACACGTATGGCTCATGTAAGTTTCATGACTGGTGCTATTAGTGTGCCCCATTTGCTGAAATCTACTCTCAAAATTATCCCTTCTTTTTCAAGTCTGTCCAGTTCAGCTTCTACTTTTGTTTTTATGGCTAATGGGACTGGTTTCGTTTCCGCAAATCGTAGCGTGGATAAAAGAGACTAAGATACCAAACTAATATTTTGCGTACGAGTTAATTTTTTGTGGTCCTCCAAAATAAGTGGTCAGCAAAGTTCGTCCGTAGCTGGCCCTGCCCGTAAGATTTTATAAAAAAAAGAGCAGTGCAAAAAGGCGGAAAAGGTGATTTCCATGATCCTGAATTAAAAATTAGTTAGCAGACCAAAAATCAATTTGATGTTAGTCAAAAATTTCTCCAAATCTAAGTTATTATCTATAGAAGATGAAAAAAAAATAAATAAATAAAATAAAACAGCTATGCTTATTAATATTATGTTCCTTATTACTCCTAGTCTGGTCCGTAATTAATGAAATTTCAACCTGAATCACCATAAATATACTACGTAATGTGGAAGTTAATGTGAAAAACACCTTGGCCGGATTTTATTTACGAAGAGGGCTAAGGTTACTTACAAGTATAAAATTATATTAGGAGATGTATGTACAAATGTATATATATTTATATTATGATTAAGAGATGTATTATGAATGAATTGAAGGAATTCACATACTGAAATTAAGATTTAAATTATGAAAATTTGTCAAAGAATATTAATTTTATTAACTAACACGAATAAATAGTATTAAAAAAAAATAATACATTTACTTATAAAGGGAAGAATATATTCATGTAGATTTTACATTCATTCATTTTTTATTGAAGTAAATACTTTTATTTAGTGTAAACTAGTTAAGATTATTACAGATTAAAAAGCTCTCTGTTTTTCTCACTAATACCTTTATTTTTCTCTAATCTTATCTGAGATCAGATTTAAGTTTACCCACTGTCTACTCTGTTTAGAGTAAGTGTTGGCTGAACTCGTGTAAACTACGTTTCTCCTCTAACTTTAAAAGATGAATTACGATACCCACTTTAAACAGGTATTTCTTGTTGTATTTGTATACCAGCAAATTTTGGATAGAATCACTGCTTATTCATTGAATTAGTTGAAACCAGTTGATATTATATTTGCAGTTGTGGATATTAAAAATAACATCGATTTTACTCATTAAAAACATTTAATTAAATATTAATTAAACCCTAAAACACAATATTAAAATCAATAGTTATCCGTGAAATTGTACACAGATTCACCATGATTTAAATATGAGTATGTATATCAATATACATATGTAAACATTAAGTTAATGAATTATTACTCACACTTACAATATTCATTAACACAAAAATCGTCATGGGTATATCAGGAATAATAATATAAATATATTCACTAATAAAAAATTCCTTGCTCCTTGGTTTGATAAGAAAATGTTCCTGACGTGTTAGGAAAATTAAAGTTCTTTTATTATAGAACATTTTGTTTTTTGGGGTTTATTTGTTAATTTATTTTGACATTGCAGATAATTTTAGGCAATTTGGCGAGTGCTTCTCAAATGTCTAGTGGAATGACTTTGAGCTTTCCTGCCGTGGCCTTGCATGCAATGAACGCAACTTGCTCCCTAACATCTAATCAAGAATTCTGGATAGGTATTCTACAAGAATAAATCCTGTATTATACAAAAATATCCATTTGTTGAACTAACTTATATGTAAAACATTGAGATATTGACTTTGGAGATGAATATGTTTTTTGGATTGGGGACAGGAGAAATTTCTGTTACGCAAAATGTGATGCTCTTAAATTTAGTATCAGGAAGTTAAAGGGTAGGGATTAACAGGAATACTATATTTCTACCACTACTATATTACTACTCACGTTCTAGATTCTCCCTTAGGACTATATTTCTTCACCATGAACGATCTTTTAAATATATTACCAGAGAGTTAGGGTCCAACAGGAAGTCGTTCGGTTTTCACTATTAGTTCTATATTTCACCACCAGGAGCGAACACAAAGCGTGTCCATAATTCAATGTTATCCATTTTCCATGAGGTGGAGCATTTTTTTTTTTTTTTATAAATGGAAGGTGCAAATTATAAACAAGTTAACAAGTACAATTTATTTGTTTTATTTTTTTTATTTTTGAGTCTACATTTAGTGAAAGAACTAAATAATCCTTCAATAAAATCTTCTTTTTAATAAAATATTTAGACCGTCCACTGGAACTGTTTTTGGCAGAATAGAGCGGACTAGTCTCCCTAAAAGTCTCATGCCCCTATGTTCATCCTGTAATAATAAACATACCTCTTTCTCAATATTATTCTTCATGTAGGAGATGAAATTCTCCCAGAATTTTTTTTTAGCTTAGTATGGGACTGGCCAAATACTCCTTTCCAAGCCTCTATATGTGAGGTAATACGCCTTGCTCTACATGCATGTCTCAAGGTGTGATTCCCTTAAAAGTGCAAATTTTATCTATTATACGTGCTACAAAATATTAAGCAGTTCGCTTGGCAAAACTGCCAGAGAATAATTGTGAATTGGTTTTAATTCAGCTTCATGGACATAGGTCGGCTGATTTAGCCCCAATAGTGTACATGCGGTCTTAGAGTACATTTTGGAATACAATTATAAAATTCATTTTACCCACATGCGGCAGCAAAATGAGGCATTAACTGATTTCGGGTAGGTAAATGTAATTGTACTATCTAGAGAGTAAAATCATAACACATATTACTGCCCAGGCAGCAAAAGAATGTTGCTATGTGGATAGCAAAATTTTTACTTTTATAATGTTGGCAAGGACAGTTTATATAATAATCGTTATTCTATAGCTATTGATTTTGTAAAATTTTACTACCCAATTTGTTTCTCCCTTATAATATTATGTTATAGTTTACCAAGTAAACTTTAAATAACCAACTTTCTTGTTTTAAATAACTTGTTAATTCTGTTGAATAAGTTGAAATTAAATTTAATAAGTCTTCAATTAAAAAAAAGAAAAAGCAGATTAACTGGCAACACTGAAGCTTCAAGTGAACATGCAAATTATTATTAAGGTATGTTTAGATTTTGATTCATTGTTATAGATTCAGTTTACTATTCACTTCTTGTTATTATTCTAAAGCTTTGTATTTTTTTTTTTTTTTTATTTATTTATTTTTTTTTTTTAGTTCTGTTTTTAAGTTTTGTTTTTTTTAATAGATATTTCGTATAGTTAATATGTTGATGTTATTATTTTAGTTACTAGATATATTAAGTTGGCACTTCAGCAGTTTCATTTTTCTGCTGCCTGTAGATAAAATATTGTATGCATCAAGGCAGCAAAGAAAACATCTCTGCCTCGTGTATTCATTGCCTGCCTCGGCACAACTCGTAATGCCCATACTGTAGCTTGGAGGCTTACTTAAACATTTGTCAGTAAAATTCCATTTTGCTGCCTAGCTACATACATAACTATTAACATGTAATAATCTCAAAGGGTATTAAATGTTAAATTTTAAATATATATATATATTTTTTTTTTCTATAATTATTTACTCTGTGTGCAAGTTGGCTTGCCGCAGATTTCTATGGTTATAGGATGTATCTCCGCTGGTCCAATCTTAGATTTCCAAGGCAGAAGATTCTCATTACTCTTAGCAAATTTAATATCCTTAGCAGGTAAATAATAATTTATTGCATGTAGTGCAGGCAATTTTAAATTGGTGAATGTGAATATGTTCATAGTGAAGTTGTAAATCTAAAGATCAGAAAAAATCACAATAGGAATAAGAATTTTGAATGAAACAAAGGAGACAGCAGTATATAGTTAAAAAAAAGGTTTGCTTTTAATTGGTGAATTAATCAGTGAATTAATTACGAAACTAACATGATTAAATGTCGATAAAACTGACCCTTCCAACAACTTAATATTACTCAATGTATTTTTTCCGCATGGTATGTTTGATAATTATATGAATAAGACTATTTTTATTCTGCCAGGTTGGTTTCTCATGGCCGTAGTGCCAGATCTGTGGTCCATCCTTGTCAGCAGGTTTTTGACTGGTTTCGCTATGGGATTTGTTAATCCTGTCGTCCTTGTCTACGTCTCCGAAATAGCATCGCCTGATATAAGAAGCGGTCTGACTGTGGCCAATTCGATTACCTTTTCAGTTGGTGTCACTCTCACATTCCTCTTTGGCTACTTTTTCAGAGTAAGTTTCACATAATTTCTTTAAATTAGTTATACTCTCTACTTATTTTTTTAAACTTTTCTAAAAGTTGCTCCACGTTAAAAATTATAGATTGAAATTGTTTATTATTGATTATGTGCATTAAGAAGAATTGAAACAACAATCTCACCGTAAGATTAGTCATAGGTCTGAAATTTGGCTCAAACATCTTAAATCCGAATATTTAATAACAAGAATAAGAACCAGTATAATCGGCTTAGCCCTTTTTTAATTTTTCCCTCTCTATAACTTTTAAACCGTATGTAATAATTACGAGAATGAAGTGAATCATTTTTATTTGCCAAACGTGATGAAGCTACTCCTAAGTCTCTTGCTCAAACCTAAAATATTATATTTTTTAAAATTTGAGGGAGGGGTACACTTTTAGGTTTCTGTACAAAGTAAAAAAGAAACCTTATATAACGGCTCTGTCTGTCTGTCTGTCTGTCTCCGATGGCTTGTTTCAATTCATAAACTACTATAGCTAGAAACATGAAATTTGGCACACAGGTACATCTCGGCGTTCTAGAAAACTGGACAAAAGTTGGAGTTTTTACTCTTAATATTTTCAAGATGGCGGCCCAGTCAATATGGAGGTTGACTAAAAAAAGTTTTTAGTTGCCATGGCATGTAATACATCAATTTAAAGTGTAGTAAAAGAATATGCAACTATTACACTTAATATTTAAACTTAATCGTACAGAAACTGGCGATTATCGCCTCACGTACTTACATGAAGCTTAAGCGAGCCTTACTTGTTTCTTACAAAATATGTGATGAGATAGTATAAATAAACATGGGGTTTAAACCCCCTATTGTCATGAGAATAGATAATAGATTTTAAATAAAAAATCAAATGAATTAAACAATTTCTTTGAAATATACAATTAAGAAAGCCTCTTTTCCTCTCTATTCATCAGAGAGCAAAAGTAGTTATTATCAATATTGTAGAAGCCAAAGCTGCTGCAACTTTTCTATTTATATTTATAATTTAATTTTATGTTAATTTCTCTTTTAAAATGTTGAGAGACGATTAAATAGATTTCGCAAACTTTAACACTTCTCAGCAGTGTCACTGATGGTGTTGCTACAAAATATGAATTTATAACAAATTTTTGTCTAAAAAATGGACATTCTTTGGGACCAAAACGTGTTATATGACGGAATATGATTCTACAGTTATATAAATGTGGAAAATAAAATAAAATTCCACATTTAGATCTGGTGTATCTTATTTTTCATTTCCGTCCATAAATTCCAATTTGAAACTCACGTATACACAAGTGTTGCATATGAATGCTTTGATGGATATTGCTCGCCAACAAACTTAGCCTGAGTACTGAAATCTGCTACAACTTTTGTATTTATGATTTTGAATCTTTTGCATGAAATATATTTATGCGTGACGATGACTTTAGTAAAATTTGACCAATTTAGTTGAAGTTTGGTGTACTTCTATGTTTTATCAATTTAATAAGCACTCAATTTATTATATTCTACTGCACAATATTATTTCTATTGTGCTCTATTGACTGACTTCAAAATTAAATTTATATTAGTTATTAAGTTATGAGCTATTCAAAGGTTTTTTTTTCAGGTGGAATGGAGGACGGTTTCATGGCTATGCGGATTATTTCCAACTGCTTGTTTTATCCTAATGCTTTTTTTCCTACCTGAGCCCAAATTGTGGAAAGGAAAAATCAAAATAAACAAAGCTAAATTCAAGAGGCCGGAAGTATATAAACCTATGATTATTATGCTTATAGCCCTTTTCTTTAGACAAATGAACGGAAGTAGCGTCATACTCTCGTATACCGTAAGTTATTGTTTCTTCTTAATGTGTCTCTAGTTTAAAGCTATACTTCACTTCGTAAAAACAATTAATTGGATCTGCACATGGCTGATATTTCTGGTGAAGAGATATGTCTTCTTTACTTAGATTAGTTGTTAGCATCAGTCTTCTGAATTTAATTAGTTGAACAATAAATATAAATGGAAATAGGAAGCCAGTAATCAATAGCGGCCTTTACACTTGGGCGCTTTCCTGCAGGATAGAGTAACAAACAGGAAAGAGCGCAGGAAAGGGTGCCAGTGTAAAGGCTGCATTGGAGTGAGGGATTAAACATGCACAGATACTCATAAGTCTCCTTAGTCTAAGGCAAGTCCCACACTGGATCCTCTCATCTCATCTCAGCTCAGCTCCGAACCTTCCGCTCAGGTCCGGCAGTTTTCTGCACACTGATTCCGCTCACACCGCTCAGCTTTTTAATGGAGTTCCAATTTTTATGCCATTCTCGTCACAGCTATCCACTATTACGATACGACATTAGCAATATTCTTGATAGTAGTAGTAGAAATAGTAGTGGTAAGGAAGAGGCTGTTATAATAGCTACCGTTCTTGCGGCTAAATAAGAGATAAGGAAAAAAAATCTGGGTGTACGTGATAAGAAATTTTCATAAGAGTTACGAAAAATGTATGGAGTTTTAACTGTGATAAAACCTGTTATAAAAAAACAAGGCACCAAGTGGAGAAGAGCCATACCTCAAAAAGAGGGGCCTGCAGTAACTTTGAGGTAAGTTCTTTACTGTAGTTGGAGAAGGGAAGGAGGGGAAAGGGCACAGGCAGCCTGGTGCGCCTGTGCGAACCTTCCACCTTCCACAGCGTCCGGCAAAATATTCTCGCCGAGCGAAAGAAGTCAAGCTGAACGGAGCTGAGAGGACTGGATCTAAGCGGAGCGGGCGCTGTGTGTGGGTTTTCATTTAAATACACGGGTTTAATTTTTTTTGTTAAAGTCTGAGATGAGATGAGCGGATCCAGTGTGGGACAAGCCTAAAGGCAACAGCGAGCTGTTGGTCTGACAACCACTCCATGCTCCGAGGATTACGAGCGTGATTCCTCTTTACATATGTGTTCTTTCCGTCGCGCCAACACGGGGCCACGCATTCCTCTGGGAAAGCGCGTAATCACTTTTATAGCTACCAAATCTTTCCCACACGATTACTTGCACGGTTTTATTCGCGTAATCCTTCACGATTCAAGCCCGCAGGAAGGAACGTATATGTGTAAAGGCCGCTAATTGCTTGTAGCTTACACCACCTAGAGGTTTTATTTTCCCCCCTAATCCAAACGCATGATTAGTATAC
>JHBY02113824.1:0-10206 GCA_001010745.2 Gerris buenoi
ACTAAAATTTAAGTGAAAGTGGCGCGGGTCCCCTGTCAGGACAATATGGGCATATAATTGAAGTATGATCACGTACGATGTCAAAAAGTGACTGATTCTCTTGATAAAAGCAACAAATGTAGCTAGAAAAATCCCTGTCTTTCCATCGCGCCCACATCTATCTCAATTTCACAGTTATATCTCAAATTTAGGCCTCACAGGACCGCGCGTTCCCGAGGGTTAAGGTTTATTGAGGTGATGGAGTCACACACTATCCCCGTTTGATGTATTATATGTAGAGCTGTATCAGCCCCTTGGTAGGCAAATACCCTCCACAGTGAGTTGTACCACAGAGTTAGCAAGTTATTTATAAATATATCTTGGCAGCGGAGTACATTTTCTTGCATGGTCTGTCTCCTTTTTTTTGTAATATGAACAGGGGTACTGGAAGTACACTGAGGGCGCAAGGCTACCGATCCCTCGAGTTATTTATATTATTAATTTAACAGCAAGATTTTTCAAGTAACACAATCAAATTTTAAGTAATGAGAAGGGCAAAGAGGCATCTTACAAGCCAGTTAGCGTTATGGAATATGATTTACTTTAAGTGTGTATGCTTCTTTGTCTTTCTTAGATTTGTTATCCATGAATTAGTACACTTTGTGTACAATCTGTCACGTTCATTTATTTAGTTTATAAGATTCAATTTTAAATCAAATGAATGGTGATCAGGATGATCTCATATTTCATTATGCTAACCAATTACAGTCCTCTTATCTCAAAAAAAAAAAAAAAAAAAATCAAGTATTTATAATTGCTCGGTATCACCACTTATTTATTACAATAAAATTGTATTTTCATTTTAATAAATTTTATTTCTCAAAAATTCTGCATTCAATCCTAGAAAATTGATAACTTCAACCATTTAATTTTTCTTCAGACATTCAATAATGAACCCAAGGCAAGATGTAAAAACATGGTACAAATTTGAAATGAAAAAAAAAAAAAAAAACCAACATTTTCCCTATTTTATAACTAGTTATACTCTTCTTACAATTAGAATTGTTTTTTGACAGCACAGGAAAATAGACAAGAAGCCAATGATAGCGCTGGATTTTGAATTCTAGAAGGTGGGGCCAACCAGGCAAATAAAAATGTCTCTAGTGGAAGGACGCGGTCCTAAAGGGTATCCGTTCGAAGAGACTTTATAACCTCCACCACTTGAATTCATTTCTATGTTATTTAATATAATACACTAAATATTACACTGGTTTTGAATTTTGTATGTAACTACCCGTCATTTTAATTTGTTAAGTTATTCTGACAAGTGAAGTTAAGTCAGTAATCGTTATTGTAAATCTTGTACCAAATATGAAGTAGTTTTAAATATGAGTAGTTTTAAGCCTACACTTTTCATAGAGTATTATTACCGACATTAAATTTCATGATTCTATAAAGGAAATTAACTCTTACATTAAATTTTAAAACATATTCGTAAATAAGAAGTGAAAATCTAAGTGGCAAAATCAGGTACTTGGTTGAAGTAGCTAGTAAAATAACCTTCATTTGTTGAGAGACAAATGATGCTCTTCCACCCCTCCAACAGGCCTAGTGGCTTTATTTTTTTACCCACATAGGATGTAGGTTGGTCAACCTGAGTGTCAAAAAATAATACTAATTGTAAGAAGATTATAATCATATAGAGAATAATTTAAAGGTTAAATGACCCAAACGATCATTTGGCCAATCTATTAACATAATGTATAATATTACTAGAGAATTGAGTGTCCTAAGAGAACCATTTTATTAATTAAATTAAAATTATAAACGGGGGAGATAGAACAGAGAAATACACACTCCTGAAAAAAGCACTATAATTTATTCCTCCACAAATATATAAGTGGGCCCCAGTAGTTTGTGAATGAGAGCAGTTGGCTCTCCTCTCTTCTGTATAAAGTTTGGGGTTGTCACAATTTGGATGGAGACCCCATGTCTGTATATTCCTGCACTGGGCCCCCACTCAGTTTTCACCCAGCATCCCAGTATTAATGGGCAGCTAACTGTTTTGTGAAGTGGCCACTAACTGAATGAGTACGCTAATTTAACCCTCGGGTGCGCGCAGTCTAATACAGACACGAGGAGGCGCTGACCCCTGATAGGACTTAATCTGTTTAAAATGCCCACCCAACATGTAAAATAAATATAAACTTGAAATCATTTTTTCAAAATATTATAAAACATATTTAAATTGGTTTTATTGTTCTATTATTTTTTTAATTGATAAAATAGCCTTGTTTAGTCTCATAGTTTATATGCACAAAATTAGTCTGTCTCAATTATAATTTTCAATTTTTTAACTTTTTCTGTATATTTTTATTATTTTATTTTTAAATTCAGGGGCCATATTAATNCCTTGAGGGAACTTTGCAAAAAAAGTTGAAAAACCAACTTAATTTGAACGATTCATATAGCAGTTCAATATATTTTTATAATTTTTAAACTGTTTCCCCTCTTGTTAAATAATATATAGAGATAATTTCGAGACATAGGAACAAAAGTTTTGAGTTTCGGGAAGTGTACGTTTTAAAAATATACTTACGAGTTATGGAACTATTTACGAATATATGTAAAAGGGATTGAACTAATAATACTTGAATCTTTCCATCTCTGATTCTAATGTTATCTATGGTTCAAGGCTAACACAATGCCAAATGAATAATATAAAAATTAAAAATAAAATATTTATTTTAACATTTAACAAGGAGAGTAAATAAACTTCTCATAGAACTTAAATGTAGAACTTATATAAAAATATAACTTATGTATACCATTGTGGGACAGCAGGAAACATTTCATCATAATCGGAGTTTGGTCTCAATAACCTAACTACCGTAATAGCATAATAACAACAACTACTACCTTGGTAAAGTTTTACCAAGGTGTTGGTAAAACTTTTCTAATATAATTTCTTGCACAAATCTCCTCGGTTTCAAGTTCCGCAAGAGGCCTGCAGTTCTATAATATTAAAGACCCTTTTCTTTATTAATATACTAAATTAAAAAAAAAATCAATGTAATAATTCCTTACATTATATGTGTTGATTTACAAATTTACAAAATCTGCTTTAAAAGCATTTTTAAAAGTATACTTCAGGTAATAGGCAATATGAAAAATGAGAAATGATTCTTTGGCTTTTTAATAATGTATACTTGTTAAGAGTTTCATTTTATAACTTTTTTTTTTTTTTAAATTAAAAATCAAACTCTTTGATCATACCTCAATAATACCATCATGTAATTATGTTTTTTCTAATATTAATAGGAAAAAAAGGTTTCGATAAAAAGTTATTTATAATGGGATAAGAAAAATTGGTAGAACTACAGTATATGGGGCCCCTACTAGATATCGCAAATAGCTACTATTGATTGTTATAATGATGCCATACTTAGATATATCCAAATAATGTGCGATTCGCAAACAAAATGTGTTTGTTTTGAGTTTGAATTTTAATTTTTTTTAACCTTAATTTTAATTTTGCACTAGAATTTTCAATCGCCGCTCTGTACCACTTCACGGTGATCTGCCCATTTTTTTTTTTTTTTTTTTTAAAGAAAAACAACCCTCCTGCATATAGACTAGGAAGAGAGTCCAAATCCAAGTACAAAAAATTTTAACGAACAAGATAATACTGATATAATATATCAGTATATTATAGTCTTTAAAAAGGTCGATAGTGAGATAACGTGCTATTAGAAGGGACTTCATATATACTGTAGTTCAGCCGAAAAATTAATAATAACGACTATAGAAATAAATTAATAGATAGACATTTTAAACTAATCAAAACAAAAATAGGACTCTCATTAATTGACTTTTTTCTTACAAGTTACTTAAGATCAATTTTTTAGATACAGTTTTAACACAAATGTTACTTTTTTCTTAAATGTTTTATATAATGTCGATTTATTATGAAATAGGCATGCCTAGAAGATAACTTAAGAGCTTTAACAACAGTTAAGATTTTAAAAACATATTTTATACAACTGATTAAATATAAATAGTTATCTTAGTTATAATTTGGACTAACAAATAACAGGGACTTCATAATATCCGGTGACAGCCACATTGTAAATAGAAATTACACAAATTCAAAAATAATTCTTAGATTACACAACTAGGTAAATCATGTGAACAGGAAACCAGAAGAATTCATTACACGGATATTATTATTCAATATAAAACTGTTTGCTTAGGTCAATTGAAAGCACTTGTAGCTGTCACACAGACAATTAGACTTCAACGAATCCACTGATAAATATTTCAACCCCGTTCTCCTACTACTAGAAGATAATTTTGAGTAACGTAAGAGTGGATATAATTTTATTTCTAAGATATAATATCGATTTCTTAAAATAGATTTATAAATGGGGGAAAAAATAAATAGAGGGTGCTACTGGGTATTGGGGTTATATAATTTATAATAAAATGGTCTTACAGTGAATGCTACCAAATAAGTTGAAGACCTCAAAGGCACAGATGGTTGAGTTTTCTTAACCATAAAGCAAGTTTATAAATTTAATGGTAAGCATGCCATTTGAAAGGAAAAATATCAATAAGAGATGCCTTTAAATGTCATGCTATTTTTTTTTTCTTTTCTTTATTTATTTATTTTTTTTTTATATTTNTTTAATTTTTAGTGGTCTTAATTAAAAAAATATGATTTTTTACATACCAGATTATTTCATATTAATACTTTGTAATCGCTAGTTTAAGTTATTGTATATTTCATGAACCAACTATCCTTTAAGTGATTGGATTTAAACAAATTATCTTAAATTAATATTACCTTGGGTGGAAAAATAAATTTGCCATGAGAAATTCACACCCTTTGTATACTGTAATAACAACAAAACATCACCTTTTTTTAATTACCAAATCATATTTAAAATTAAGAAACATTAATTTGGCTACAAGTAATATCATAATATGTGATACAATAGTAAATAAAAATTTAATTGTAATTTATAAAACTTGTTTTGAAGAATAGGATCTGATAATCGACAAAGAAACGGCAATTTTCTAGAAATAAAAACTGGTCGTTATGTGGTACTACTTTTGAGGCGCCACACATTATTCTTCATATATACAGGGGGACCTCCATATAACCAACTTCATGGTTCTCGAAAAAAAAAAATTGTTATATAGAAATTTCGTTACGTAGAATTTTTCTTAATAATGTACTTATATACATATTTTATTCATAAGAATAACAACCACACACATATTCATCACATATTATTTGGATAAAAAATAGTATAATTACATTCATGTATGCATATACATGTGATAAAAATAACCCAACACGATGTATCAAGCAATAAATAACAATAATATAAAATATAACTTGCAGTTCACAGATTCTAACTCATAAAGCAATTATTGATTCAAAAATTGTCTTATATCTCCTTAAACTAGCAGGTGCACTGGCAGTTCTTCAAAGAAATTTAAATTAAAAATCAAGAGCTACAGGTCCGAAACAAATTCTAAACTGAGACGAGATTTCTCTATACATACTGTACCAAGATGATGCCAATTCCACTTACTAATGGAGAGACTAATCAGAGTGCTAGATCAAGAGTACACAGCCGTATTAATTCCCAAAAAGAAGTTTGTAGGTCGGATCTGTCCTTTTTCAAAGAATTTTGTTCGTTGTAGAGAAATTATTTTCGTTCTATAGAAACACTTTTATATAGAGAATCTCTGTGGAAATAAGGCAAAACATGATATGTCCATTTTTTGGTCAAATTGAGTTATTGGTATCTATGGATTCAGCTCATCGAGATCTACACTTCTGTCTAAAAATTATTTATCTAAGCCTTCTAGAACTCTATCAAAACAGTGTNTTATAATACAAAGTAAAATGTTAGTAATCGATAAAACTAATAAATATTAAAGAGGCTAAAAATGGAGCAAATAGTAAAACTATAAATATTAATCCCAGCACCTATTAGATAATTTATTTATTTTCATACCTGAGTGAATACACTCGGAATTCATTGTAAGATCCCATTATCGTCAGAACTTTCCGTTTCATCACAATAACTGTCAGGATGTAGATTCGGACAAACCGACTCAGCCATTCAGTAGTATTTCTCACATTGGGGTGCATGGTAACCTAAATGTGCTCGGTATAATTCAAAGTCAAGTGTATACTTAATTAAATAAAACCCTTAACATTATGTTCACTTAATGGGCAACAGATTCCAACTAAATTAATCATGTGAGTAAAAATAATTTGACAGGATTTTCCGATAAAATTGAAAATTCGGAGGTCAGAATATGAATGTATTAAATGTATAATGAAAGCAACATATTCTACATTGTGAAACTCAGAATAGTAATTTGACAATTCTATCTGCTGAATCCAACAGTTAAAGCAGAATTTTAATGTATTCTAGGATGTAAATAATTTTTTTAAAAATATATCTGATATTAAAAGAAATATATAGCAGGAAGATTGCTCACAAATACTTTTCTATTAGAAGAGTACTTTTTTCAAATTGCATTTATAATGTATTCCAGTATTTTTATATAGCGATCCATAGCATTAAATTAAATTAACTAAAAAATACTTATTAGTCTTTAGTATTATAATCTATAATAGATGTATATTATAATTAGGACTATCCTAAAAAACCTGATATTGCCACAATCTATTTGTAACATGAATGTTAACAATCACCATCCCTGACACGATTACCAACAGACTAAGAAAAAGTAATAAAAAGAATTTATAAGAAAAGTTACTTCGCAAAATGGAGAATAAAGCTAAAGCATAATAAAACCGAAGCTATAGTCTTTACAATACGTCGTCCACAAATGCCAGATCATCTAGACCTTCAAGGAACGATTATGGGCTAGAAAAAACTAAATCAAATATTTAGGATTGATTCTCGACAAATAATTAAATTTTACTATCCATATTAAAACTAACTTAAATAAAATAAACAGCACGCTCTACGGACTCTATCCGATATTCAGTAAAAGATTATTTATGAATAAAAAAAAAACAACTCATAATCTGCAAGCAAATAATCAGACCAGCTATTACTTACGCTTGTCCAGTTTGGAGCTCTAAGTCCAATTCTAATCTTAAGACCCTCCAAAGTTTTCAAAATAAATGCTGCAGAATCATAAAGCTATGTACTTTAATAATCTAGAATTTTAAAGGGTTTTTGTTTAGACTGTTTTCCCTATGCTTAGTTTATTTATTGTTATCAAGTAGTGAATAATGTAATTATACTTATTATTTTCATTGCCCCAAGGAAAAACCAAAATTCTGTTTGGTGCTGGGTTTGCTACAGAAATGTATTAAAATGCAAATCTGTATAATGTCTACACCAATAAAAACATTTTAATTTAAAAATCACCAACCCACAACGAGAAAGTTGTTGTATACTCTACTTCATTTAATTTTTCCATTTATCTTTTATTAATCAGTTATTACAGTGTGATATTGATTGTATTTGTTTAAATTTTGAATAAGCGTATGCATTTTTAAATGTTTTGTGTTCAGTTAGGAATAGGTAGGTTTCTCTATTGTTTAAAAACAAATATGATCAGTCTAATAATATACGATCAAAACTTAACTACAAAGAAAGTAAGGATCTATATTCCATTAAGAAATGGCATATGTCTTTGATTACATTGTTGTTTCTTTAAAGTTTATACAAATAAATATATATTTAAATAAATGGTACGATTCAGGCCATCCCTTGAAGATCGAATTCCTAATTCTTTTATTAACATTTCAATGTCATTATATGTCACTGAATAGGTGTTACACCATTATAATTAATTACTAAATCATTTTAGGAAAAAAAAAAAAAATCTAAGAATAAAAATTGTCTACTCGGATTTTTTGCTTGGCAAATTAAGAAATAATAAATAAAACAAAAGTTCCAATAAACCACCAACAAACGAACTATTTTAATAATTTACAATGTCAGTCCTTAATTATCCATAGACAACTTTAAGATGTCTTGGGTGAAGATGGTTTAGGCGGAGTATGAGAACCAGTAGAATTGTTAGAACTTGGCTCCATCCCTGAATCCATTGCTTCACCACTTTGAACAACTGAGTTGAAATATCGATCTAAAAAAAATAATAAATAAATAAAATAAACATTATACAAATATTTACAAAGCACGAAGCTCTGACATTGAAGTGAGCAAACTCAACAGCTAATATAACAGTTATTTTTATCGTGATAGAGGGGCAGTAAAACAGTAACCCATATAACACTTCATCTATCTCTTTGCTTCCGAAAAAGCTTAATAACAAAATATAAGGTGTATCACGTAAATTCCTTCATAATTCACTTCAATTTATGAGCAGGAGATAAAAAATTAAGAGAATGTTTGAAAGTCAATAAGAAACAAGCCTGTTAAGCATACCGTCATCCATAAGAGCTGTAGTCTCATTGGAATTAGATGTGATTAGAGGAGTCATCATGTAGTCTTCTTCTAACGTAATGAACGGTGGTCCTGGCCCCGGTGGTGGAGGGGGTGGAGGGCCAGGAGGTGTCCACCTTGGTAACGTAGTACGTGAACTATTCCTAGGTGAGCCTACTGGGATTGATGTTGAAAACAGTGAAAGATTAGTAGGACTGATAACTCCTGACATTCCACTAACAGGACTCAAACTCGGGTAACTAAATAACTGAAACAAATAAATGGACAAATTAAATCATTTACATTTTCAAAGTCTATAATAACAGAATCATTCAAATGTTGCAGCAAGTTAGATTTTTTTTTTTTTTTGTTTTGACTCATTTTGTTTATGGTGTACTGATTATTGAATATGTCTTAGGTAAAAATCTTTAGAACAAATAAATTCTTGATATTTACAAAGAATTCCTAAATTCACAACACATCTGGTGATGGTACACAGAAGAAAGCACATCCTGAAATCATTAGGTGTAGAGCGAATATCTGTATCCATAATAAAGAAGTATACAAATTAAATTTGACTTTTCTCACCTGAGCCGGTTGTGTATGAATATGAGTAAATGGCACAGGGTAATCTCTGGGCACAGCAGCTGCAGCTACTGAAAATGGACTAGATGCTAAAGGACGGGGATGTGGTGGTTGATCTTGACTTGACGGAGATCTGACCGGGGACGAATCTCCACCTGGCTGGCCAGGAGGTGTGATGGATGCAGGTGGAGAACTTGCACTCCCACAATGATTATTGCCACTGGTTAGTTCACCTGAAAGTAAACATGTATTAAAGTCACACATGAATTATAGAACACAACATCCTAAGCTATTAAAGACGTAATTAAAAATGTATTTGCAATAAAATAATAGAAATAAATCATAGGTTATAATTTATAATAGGCTAAAATAAAATGAACAAACTAAAAGAAAACTAAATACAAATATAATCATACAGTATTTTTTAGTGCTTTTAGTAAAAAGAAGGAAAAACATGGTTTAACAACATTTTTCTTAAAAACCATTTAATGATATTTTTATCTATATATGTATATATATTCACTTAAGTTCATTACTTTGGTAATAGCAGGAATAATGGAGTTGAAATAATTCAGACAACTTGTGTGTTTTTATTTATTGTGTACATAGATATTATTTCTCATGTTTATATGAGAGAGAGCCTATTCAGCTTTTATTTTAATATTTGTTGAAGGGGAATGGGAATAACATATTTTAAATAAAAAAAAAAAAAATGCCCAAACTAAACATAAAAAACAACAAAACAATATCCTGAATTAGAATTAGCCATGAAACCCTATTTTTTTTACCAGGTTCAGCAGCCTCTTAACCTTAGAACGACACATATATTTTTTTACGTAAACTCCACACAGGGGTTAGTTAGACCCCAATTAACTAATGGGTTAAATTAATTAATTTAACATTAGCTTTTTCAAAAATGTCCGAACGTCGTGACGTCTGAAACGGATTTGCGTGTTGAAACGTTTGAATTCAAAGACCAACATGGTTGACGACGTGGCTTCCGCTACGTCGAGGAAGCTCGGAAGCCAGAGTGGCAAAGAAGTGGAATGTGAAGTGGGTTTGTGCCGCTACGCAGGACTGTTGATATAGTTGGAAGTTACGTAACAGGCTGGTTTTCCTCGATGATAAGGACAAGGAAGGTAATTGTAATGTTTACTCGTGAGTATGACGAGATTGTGCAAGGTCATGG
>JHBY02113835.1:0-10235 GCA_001010745.2 Gerris buenoi
GGGAGCGAAGGTAAACGACGTGAGGGGATAAGCGGGCTTGCATTACTTGGTGCATGCAGCCCCTCCGCGCGGAGGCACGTTTTCTGAGACGCGCCAGCGCCGCCCCGTTCGTCCTATGTGGAAATGTGTAGGGATCATTTTTATTGCAAATTTTGTCTACTTTTCGAATATCTAAGTATTTTCCACCAAAATCCCCGTTCGTCCTATGTGGAAATGTGTAGGGATCATTTTTATTGCAAATTTTGTCTACTTTTCGAATATCTAAGTATTTTCCACCAAAAGCAAAACCAAAAAATTTTTTTTTTAAAACTAATTTTTGTTTTTTTTTTTCAAATTTGGGGGGAACGCACTAGGAAATTTTGGTGGGAAGTTGAAAATTCGGATTCAGCGACACAAAAAACATAAAGTAAGCCCATTTCCAGAACTTATATCAATTTTTCCAGGTAAAATTCCCTGTTGCCTGGACTATAATGGATTTAGGAAAAAAAAACCAAGAGACAAAAAGTTCATATTTTTAGCCATAGAATCCAAATCTAATCGATAATTCATACCTTATACGTGACTGACTTTTTTTTTGCCTAAAAATGTGTTCAGCAGGGCTCAAAAAGTGAATAAAATATCAATAATTCATCTTTTTAAGAATGGATTTGGATTTTATGGCTAAAAATAAGAATTTTTTGTCTCTTGATTTTTTTCCCTAAATCCATTAGTTTAACTATAAAATGGACTTAAAGTTTAAATTTTAGCAAGTTTAGGGCTCTATAGACGGCAAACTAATGATCGGAGCGAAAAATTTCCAAGAGTAAAAAAGTCTTATTTTTAGCCATAGAATCTAAATCCAGTCTTAAAAATATGGCTTTCTATTCACTTTTTGTTTATTTTGTTTGCTGCACACGTTTTTGCTGCACACAGAAAATGTTCAGCATATGTTCTAGAAGCGCCTTTTTAGCCTTTATCGAACCTTGAAAACCGCATCTTTCTATCTATCATGGTTCCGGAGATATTTTTCTGTTCCATATTAGCTGGGACACCCTGTATATATATATATATATATAGCAGTATCTAGGAGCAGTATCTAGGAAACTCTAATTTTTTATATTATTATGTATGATGTTTATTATTTATATACATTATTGTGTATATTTATTATATACCTTAGTATATACCTTGTTATTATATAAAGAATTTAGCATGAATTATTTAAAAATTTTAAAACCAGCCCGGTATATAGTGGTTGGAGAGAGGGGGGGGGGGTATTTGTTTGGGTATATTTCAACTCATAAAACCAGCAATGAATGCAAAATTTTAAAAAATAAACTAATCATATATACATATTTTTAACCTAGTGTTTAGGACCTTTCATTTGATACCCACTCGAAATTAAAAAAAAACAACATAAATTTTTGAGATTTCCACATTTTGGCCAATTGCGCCAAAATACTTTTGGTTAATGCGCTTTTTAAATTTCTAACGTCTACTTATATATTTTTCCTTCGGTTGGGTCAAAAATTTGTGAAAGTGGTTTAAATTTTAGCTCTCTAGCTTAATCGGTTCGGGCGCTATGAATCAAAGAGCGACTCAAGGGTTTCGAGCAGTATCTAAGAAACTCTATTTTTTTTTTTTTTTTTTTCCTTATTCTCGGTCAAATTTGAGCAAAAATAGGCTCAGATCTATTAAATTGTGTTTCAACTGCTTTGCGACATTATCACACGTATGTTCTTTTTTTGTAAATTTTAAAATTTCAACCTTTAAATTTGACTGAAAAATGTCCTGTTTCCGGTGGTTTTCAATGCAAAATTCGTCCCCCTCTTCATCCTCATAAGTATTTTTTAGGGAGAGGTAGGGGGTTGGGGATTTCCAGATATTAAAAAGGGGAACAAATGAGGAGGAAAGCGAGTTTTGATAAAAAATATGGAGGTGGAGAGGGGGGAGCGAAGGTAAACGACGTGAGGGGATAAGCGGGCTTGAGGAAACGTAAATAGTTACTCCCTCCTAGAGTCTGTGGAGTCCAAAAAATGGTTCAATTGATATTCCCAATACGACCCAAAACACCATTAATAACACCGATCCAACACTAATAATAACATTAATAACACCACATTTTTATTTTATTTTAATTATTATTATATATTTATTTTCATCGCTTTAAGTTTAAATATCCGTCCAATGTCCAACAAGTTTTCTGCCCAACGAATTCGGTGGGTTTGGGCGTGTTTTTGTGTCAAATTTTAAATCTCGGTTCAAACCGAAAGTTTTCCCAGGAAATGCGTGTAGATTGCTGGTTTGTAACCCTCTTCTAGCTTCCCCGTGCTGCCTCTACCGCACGTTTTTTCGCGTTTTAACTTGAATTTCCCTAACTATTTTTAACGGAATCACGAAGTGGAGTATATCGTTGGAAAGCTTATTAAAAGGAGAAGTTTTGGAGAAATTTGCCAGGCTAAGGCTAAAGAACTGGTTTTGCATAAAACACAAATAACATATTTCGAATTTCAGAAACTTAAATTTTTTCCAATTGCGATTGTATAGGAATTATGAGAAATGTGTTTAGAAACTTTTAAGGTCTGCTTTCTTANAAATCAATAGTAAAAAAAATTCCAGTTAAACCATGGTTTTGGAAAACAAAACTACCTCGTACCGATATAATCAAAATTAATAGTTTAAGAAGTAACCATGCACGATGCATTCAATACAACTATATGATAGGACTGAGTGATTCACCAATATGTTATATATGCCCAGATAAAGAAGAAAGTGTAACTCACATCCTATTGGAATGTCCGAAATATAAATCAGAACGAATTAAATTATATACCAAGAACTTAAAATCCAAGAAATCCAAGAAATCCAAGATACAAATGAAAAAATCAAGATCATCCTATTCTCAAATTTAAAAAATATTAAACTCACACTAAAATTCGCAAAAGAAATAAATTACTCCCCTTATCCTAAAATTGTAAATTCNAAAAATGAAAAAATCAAGATCATCCTATTCTCAAATTTAAAAAATATTAAACTCACACTAAAATTCGTAAAAGAAATAAATTACTCCCCATAGCCTAAAATTGAAAATCTGGAGTCCACTCCCCATAACAGAAACCCACACTCGAAATAAAATTTAAAAAAAAATAAATTAAAATTACTTAGGAAAAACATAGGAAGAATTTTGGAAGGACTCGGGTCCACCCAACCTAATTGAGGTTTTCTGTGGATTCCCTCAATTTAAGGCAAATGTTGATGCTATCACATCATATTGCTACTACAATTACTTGATCATTTTATATGTAATGCTAACAAGTTCCCATTTAAAAAATACAAAAAAACAAAACATAATCTAATTAATTGTACAATTATTCATTAAAACTAAAATTACTTACTAATTAATGCAATTGCAGTGAATATACCTCTACCTTCATAAAGAGGGCGTCAAGACGTAGACAGTTTTTTAAAATATTAATAATAAAATTATATTAAAACCAAAAATATCAGAAAAATTCTAATAATTTAAATTAAAAACTTAATCATGGTATTCACTCAACATATTAACACAATATGTGACAACCTAAAAATTGTAAAAGTTAAAAATAAATGTAAGCACAATATATACAAATTTTACCTATGGATTATCATCGAGAGTGATTACTGGTTAATTATTAAATATTACAAAAAATTATAATGAATATAAACGGAGTCATTGAAAAACTTATAACTGAAGAATAAGTCAATGATATAATTCATACAAAATACAAGATACTAATCAAGTAAGAATAATTAAAATTGAAATTAAACTTAAAAATAAGGACTTGAAACTACTGGCGCTGCCTGGGAGTGATAGGTTGAAACAATAGATCCATTCAATGGAAAATATGACTACACTTAGAATTACTACCCTAGCGCTTTCTGGGAGAGATCAGAGGAAGCTATTTAATTTAATCCTTTATAAGTCTAAATATTCTCATTCTGTATTGCCTTAATTTGCTGTTTTACTTGGAATCAAACACTTTATAATCATCTTTATAAAATTTTAAATGCCTCCATTATTTGTAATAATTACTTCTTTATCAGCTCTTCCGCCCTGCCCTTTATTTTCCTTCATAGCTGCAAGTACACCTGTTCCCGCTCTATGTCAGTTCCATACATTCTTCACACTAATTATTTTCCCGGGATTTCTCTGAAAACACAACTGTCTCTTCCACGACTTTTCATTTTCCATCGCTTGAAAAGAAGCTTTCTAATTTCATCTGTCAGTTTTCTTGAGGGTGGCTTATTTTCTAAGGCCTGCAGCCCCATTCAAACATGTAACTACTTCGCTATTGAACTCTTCGCANAATTTGAGCAAAAATAGGCTCAGATCTATTAAATTGTGTTTCAACTGCTTAGCGACATTATCACACGTATATTCTTTTTTTGTAAATTTTAAAATTTCAACCTTTAAATTTGACTGAAAAATGTCCTGTTTCCGGTGGTTTTCAATGCAAAATTCGTCCCCCTCTTCATCCTCATAAGTATTTTTTAGGGAGAGGTAGGGGGTTGGGGATTTCCAGATATTAAAAAGGGGAAAAAATGAGGAGGAAAGCGACAGTTTTGATAAAAAAAAAATAGAGGTGGAGAGGGGGGAGCGAAGGTAAACGACGTGAGGGGATAAGCGGGCTTGCATTACTTGGTGCATTCAGCCCCTCCGCGCCGAGGCACATTTTCTGAGACGCGCCAGCGCCGCCCAGTTCGTCCTATGTGGAAATGTGTAGGAATCATTTTTATTGCAAATTTTGTCTACTTTTCGAATATCTAAGTATTTTCCACCAAAAACAAAACCAAATTTTTTTTTTTTAAAAAAACTAATTTTTGGGTTTTTTTTTCAAATTTGGGGGGAACGCACTGGGAAATTTTGGTGGGAAGTTGAAAATTCGGATTCAGCGACCCAAAAAACATATAGTAAGCCCATTTCCAGAACTTATATCAATTTTTCCAGGTAAAATTCCCTATTGCCTGGACTATTAGGGGTACTTCTACTAAAAAAATAGATAATCATGCATCATGATGAGTTGATAGATAATGGGTATAGTAGTAGTAGATCAGCGGCTAGTAGTAAGGGAAGGGAACCACCCCGCATTCTTACTATTCCTCTAAAAACTCTAACCGCACCTCTCCTTTTCAATTAATATAAAATGTATCACGTCATAACTCGAATACTACTGCTTGTATCAACTTTAAATTTTACATACTTGTTTCAATTGTACTTTAGACGATGTATAGGAAAGTTTTATTAAAATTGTTTCGTTAGAACGCAAGATATCGGTAAAAAGGTTGTTTTCTCTATTTTAAACGTTTAGGTCCGCTTTAATAGTTTTTGCGATCTTTATTAATTCATAGCGGTGTCGTTGTTGGTTTTACTAAAAGATGTTATAGGAAAAAAAATGTTCGTCTCATCGAATAGGTTATGATAGAATTTTTTCCCGTCCTGAAATTCCAATTTTAAATTTCAAGCTCACGTTTACGCGAGCATTGCGCGCGAACTCTTGGACGGATCACGCTGTCCAACGAACTTAGCCTGAGTATTTGTAAAAGGAACATGTATACAAAATTTAAACTAAATCGGTCTATTTTTACTCAAGTTATCGTCGGACACGTAAACGTTACGGACAGACAGACAGACATCCAAGATGCATATTTCGTTGAATGTAAGAAGGTCGCTTACGCTCGCTTCAATGATCAGAAGAAGAGTATTGGTGAACGTCCAACAATTATGTTTTTTTGTAAATATCTCAAAAACGAAGCTGTTCCGGATCCATGTTTATATAGGTTCTTTTTTGTTCAGTGTCAAATTTCCTATAAGCACCCCAAGCATTGTGGTTTCGTTCGGGGAAACCTTTTTTGCATTTGTACAAGAGTTGGTTGTGATCTTGAACTAAATATTTCACGTCTGGTAACATTCGACTCACCATAATTCCAAAACTAGTCCGTTGATCTTAAGTTAATTTATACCATTTGAAAGCTTATGAAAAGTAACGTAAGAAACTTAAGCAACTTAAAAGTTGCTTAGCAGCTGATAAATTAAAAATAAATGAGTGATTCTGAACTTTTTTTGGGCTCTTTAAAATTGTTCCTTTGCCTTATGTCTCTATCTCATTTAGTTTTTGAAATGGTAGGATTTTCTGAAAATTTCCGTAAAAAACTTGAAAAAAGATATAACTTGATATCTTGAGAACTATATTTTATTGTTGCATTTGACCCATAAAATCCGCTATTTCCGTTATGAAATTTTATCGCAGGTCACCTTGTAAAAAAAAAAATAAATAAATAAAAATGTGGAGGAGCCGAGGAGAGTTTTGATGCCCCCCTCGCCAAAAGTGGTGCCTGCCCTCCCGTTATGTACGCCACTGGGTTCGAATATAAGTAATAAGAATAACCTTTTATTCGAGTCGTTTATTTATTTTCGTTTAAGAAAATCAAATGTGCCAAGAATAATAATCTTACTTTGAGCAGATTATAGCAATTTGACGCGCTTTTATTTTTCTTAGTAATCAATTTACACCTAACTTTCTGACAACCTAGAATGCTGAAACTTTCAACATTATTTGTAAAAAAAAACTAAGGACTTCAATTTATGGAAATTTGATCATTTATTTGATAATTATGGCAATTTGAAGCGCTTTTATTTATCTTAGTAATCAATGTATACTCCACTTCCTGACAACCTATAAAATGCTGAAACTTATGTACAATATATACATTTCTACAATACTTTATATAAGTAGGTATATAAAGTATTGTGATAGCGCGAACATAGTTAGATTTTTATAGTTTAAATTTTTAAGTTCCCTGAGTCCATATTTTATATATAATATTAATATTGTAATTATGTATAATTTTTTATAAATTACTATTGTATGTATAATATATAGGACAATAACACAAAATTAGCTATATTTTTAAGTATTTGTAAAAAAAATAACATTAGTTATTCTATAAAAGAAAATACCAAATTTTTAAATCGGACAATTAACTAAAACATAACTTATCTTTAACTCAAACCAAAAGATATTAAGACGCGACCTTGACACTAGATCTTTAGTATAACTATTTTTAAAACTGCGTCAAAACTTTTTGACGAAATTATTTTATGAAATAACAACTTTTCTAAACATGGTAAAAAGTTGAAGTATAAAGTTAGGTAAACTTTAAAGATCAATAATAAATATTTATGACAAAAAGAAAATATTCTGCTTATTAGTGTGGCATACAACTTAGTGTGACATCACGGTAGGTCAAATGGGAATTGAAAGTGTGGTTTTTTTTTTAACCATTTTCGATTCCCAGTACAGTCACACTTATTTTTATTCAATAGTAAATGCAAGCATGTGGTTAAAATGTATATGGTACCATCAATAGGCCATGTTTGACAAAAAATCAAAATTTCCACAATATTGGATAAGTACTTTCAAAAATATTTTGATTTAAAAAAGTTTGTGGGCATGCGGAAGTAGAAAAACAATGCTGAAGAAGGTTTAAAAATCTCCATTATTGGAAAGTTTTTTTTATATATTTCAAAAGTGCAGTTATAACAGATTTACCTCTATCTAAATATCTCTATTTTATGAAACATTTTTAACTTTTTTTCTTCTAAATAACGAAAACACAAACATATTTCTGTAATGTAAAGTAGAAAATGTATTAAAATCAAGGAAGCGGTTTAGTGTAGCGTTGTCTTTTTATCTTTCTTTTCTCATGCAAATGAAGCATTTTGATATTTGAGAATATCACAACCATAAAGAGAATCTAATATGCGGTTACAAAGCAAGAGAATAATGAACAAAACAACAATAATAATAATAGTAATAATAGTGGTAGAAAGAGAAGACACAATGGAGTGGCGCTGACGCTGTTAGAGTCAACTTACCCTGCAAGTTAGACCTTGGCTAAACAATATCTAAGCAAAACAAATAGATATCAAATGTAACATTATAACTTCCATATTATCTTACTTGTGCATTAACTAAATCATTTATTAATTAAACAATTAGGTACTTCATTATTATTATATTCAATTATATATAAAACCTTAAACAAGTTACACATTCATTAATTCATTGATATTACCGTATTCTAAATTATAATTTTAATAAGTACATATTATCAATTTTTATTTCTTTCTAGCCTGCATTGACGATACAATGCTAATGAAAAACATTAAAAATTCCTAGAAAGCGAACCATTTATGTATTTCCCATAACGTTTTCCTACGTTTTTTTTTTTTTTTTTTTTTTTTTTTTTTTTTTAAACGAATGGTTTTATTAACATAGTAGGAACAATATAAAAAAATGTTGTAAATAGGACAACTAGAAATTGGNTTGCATTACTTGGTGCATGCAGCCCCTCCGCGCCGAGGCACATTTTCTGAGACGCGCCAGCGCCGCCCCGTTCGTCCTATGTGGAAATGTGTGGGATCATTTTTATTGCAAATTTTGTCTACTTTTCGAATATCTAAGTATTTTCCACGAAAAACAAGACCAAAAATTTTTTTTTAAAAAAAAACTAATTTTTGGGTTTTTTTTTCAAATTTGGGGGGAACGCACTGGGAAATTTTGGTGGGAAGTCGAAAATTCGGATTCAGCGACCCAAAAAACATAAAGTAAGCCCATTTCCAGAACTTATATCAATTTTTCCAGGTAAAATTCCCTGTTGCCTGGACTAAAAAGGAACATCGAGATCAGTGTGGAGAGTGATGTTGGAGACGTAGAAGGGGGCATCTGTGATTTTCCTACGGATCTTGGATTGGAGAGTTTGGATTCGACGGATGTTGGAAGGCTTGGTGCTACCCCACACTTCTAGACCATAGGTCCAAGCTGGTTTTAAGACTACATTATAAATACGAAGTTTATTATTCAAGGTAAGATCAGACCTACGATCCAGAAGACGAAGCAGCAACTTGTATCGTCTTGAAATGTCCGTACGTTTTGTTTTTGTATGATGTTTACAAGTGAGTCTTCTATCGAGGAGAAGGCCTAAGGTAGGTACCTATTAGGACCTAAGGCCTAAAAGGTAACGGTCTGTGTTGGATTGAGGGATAAGAACTTGATTAAGGATGACTGGAGGACAGGTGCTATGAAGAAGAGTAAAAGTGATATGAACACTTTTCTGTTCATTAATTCGTATCCTCCATTTCCAACCAACGTTCCCGAAGGAGAAGGTGGCTTTGGGTGTTATAGATGCGGTTTGAGGGTTTTCGTGGACAGATAGGATAGCTTTGTCATCTGCAAAGGTGGCAAAGACCGAGAAAGAATGTTGAGGGATGTCGTGAGTGTAAATGGAATATAGGAGAGGTCCTGGGATACTGCCCTGTGGTACTCCAGCACTTACAGGGCAAATGGATGAAATTAGGATCCTAAACTTGCACGAAAATATCTATTAGTGAGAAAGGATTTGAGGATGAGGTAATAAGTAAAGGGAAGGATACTTTGGAAACTCAAAGAATTAAATTCAAAGTCTAAACTTACTCTATTAATAATTATTACCAAACAACAATACATAACTTATAAATTAAACAACGTTTAAATTATGCTGAAGAAATTGTATAAATTCGTTTTAACTATGCATATATGAATATTATTAGAAATGTATTTATTTGTTTTAGATAAATCTTGTTTTCATGAAGTCTACTAGAATTCGTCAATGAAAAATTATTGATAACTATTAAGTGATGATATATTGTTTAATTTCAATTAATTTACTAATAAGAATTTATGTCATTATAATCAGCTCTTATTAGTGGAAATTAATGCATTCATTAATAAATCTTGTTTTTATGAAAACTAATAAAGTCCATTGACTAAGAATTCTCGATTATTATTAAGTTGTAAGTCCTAGGGTTTCAATAGACTTAGACTAATAATTTAGTTAGGGACATCTAACCATATTAAGCCTTGAGACCCTAAAACTACCTATGGGAAACTTAGGGATAATTAATAAATCAACTACAACCACTTAGTGATATCTCTAACAAATAAAAGTATTTTATTGATGGCAATCACAATTCAATAAATAAAATATATTATAAACAAAATCGAATTTTGCTTTTGTTGTATTTAAACTGATAAACACAAACTTTAAAATAAAGATTATTCCCTTTATTCTATTACGAGAAACGTTTAAATAAGAATTATCTTATGATTATTGTTAAAAAATACTGGATTTATATGATTGTAAGCGTGGTGTTTGAAAATTACTAGTTCCAAAAACAA
>JHBY02113971.1:0-10099 GCA_001010745.2 Gerris buenoi
GGAGAGAGCAATTCCAGCCCACCCTTAACTGATGAGGATTCTAAAGGTATTATTAGGAAAGAAAAATTAAATAAAATTAATAGTGGACTGTATTTTGCAAAGTAGTAGTATAAGTAACTCATATTAAATGATAATTTAAAGTCAAAGAATTAAGTTTAAACTAGAGCAAAAATGAATTAATGGCCTTCTCATAAGTGATTAAGAATATACATAATAATATAAACTAATTAGAAAGATACTTAACTTTAATTAGATAAAAATAGGTGGGGTGGTAGGAAATAGGTGTCATGACATAGTTAGTTTGGTATGTAAAGGGGATGATAGAGGAAAACTGATCTTAAAAACGGGTTTGTTGAAGTTGACCACACCTGGGTGTAAGCATGGATGGGATAACGATGGATACAAATTGTGCTTAGCAATCGGTATATATGTCTTGTTAAGTATTAGTCTGGTCCAGGATACTGAGCTAAAAAAAAGTGGAAAGTAAATTTAATGAATTGTACTGGATTCACTGAACACTGGTGAGTTGAATCTTATCATAGTTGTTTAAAAAAGATTGCTGATGGATCGGATAAAAATGGATATAAAAACTATTATAGTCCGTGGTTTGAGTTAAGAGTGAAAGGAAAAAGAAGGGAGGTGATTAGATCTATTACTGTAAGAGTGAGAGTGAAAGCGGGTAATAGAGAAAGAAGATAGCAGACTTTGACCTGCAGTTAAAAAATACTTGAATAAAAAAATATAATAATAGAGCCCGACGTGAGTTCGAATCCCGGAGGGGTCAGACTTTTTCACACTGATGATCTCTTCGAGTAGATGAGTAAAGTGGTCGGATAACCCCCCGTCCTGTAATGACCTAATGAGCAGTCGAACGGGACTAAAAACACAAAGAAAAAAAGATAATAGAGTAAAATAAGATAAATACAAATTAAGGAATCTTATATAAATACTCAACATTCTGCTAATATTTTGATATTAGTGGAGAGATTGCGCTATTTATACAATAGAAATCAAAAGTTGATTTGAAATTAAATTCATTATAAATATGCTGATTCTCCAATGAAGATTAAAGCATTTTCCGAGGAAATGAACTTGTTTGACTAAAAAATGCTTTATAAGGACCAGAAGCTGTTTTGATAAATTAACAGGTAAAAAAAAATGTTCCAATGAACCATTTGACTAAGTTCAATTGCTTAAAATCCCTTGATATATATCCCTAAATCTAATTTATATAAATAAATTCTTTAACAGTGGGACTGTAAAGTCGGAGATCATACAAATTACGGTATATTAATTAAACTCTACTTCGTTCCAATACTTTAAAGCTCCTTACTTTTCTTAATAAACAATGTAATAAAAAGTTGTAATTAAACTTGACGAATTTTACTAATTAAATTGGATTATTTTTTTATTTTTCTATAAACTTGAATTCAAAGCACAAATAAAATATAATCAGTTAAATTGTTTTTTAGAGAGGAAACCCCGAAATTTTAAAATAAACTTTATTTTCCATTGATTAAAATTTGTGTAGCTTTGTGACAGCTATAATAAATCCTTCCGTTAGTCGAAAAGCCTGAGTTTCGGTTGCGATTTTTCGATTTGTTCGCTTCGTGTATTATCTCACGAAAAAGATCTGATGTGCCAACATGGAATGAAATAATCCACANTTATAAATATGTAGATTCTCCAATGAAGATTGAAGTATTTTCCGAGGAAATAAAGAACTTGTTTGACTAAAAAGACTTTATAAGCACCAGAAGCTGCTTTGATTAATTAACAGGTAAAAAAAAAGGTTCCAATGAACCATTGTTTGACTAAGTTCAATCGCTTAAAATCCCTTGATATATATCCCTAAATCTAATTTATATAAATAGATTCTTTAACAGTGGGACTGTAAAGTCGGAGATCATAGAAATTACGCTTTATTAATCTCTAATTTGTAGATTCGAATACTTTAAAGCTCCTTACTTTTCTCAATAAACAATATAATAAAAATTAGTAATTGAACTTGATGAAATTTACTAATTAAATTGGATTATTTTTTATTTTACTATAAACTTGAATTCAAAGCACAAATAAAATATAATCAGTTAAATTGTTTTTTAGAGAGGAAACCCCGAAATTTTAAAATAAACTTTATTTTCCATTGATTAAAATTTGTGTAGCTTTGTGACAGCTATAATAAATCCTTCCGTTAGTCGAAAAGCCTGAGTTTCGGTTGCGATTTTTCGATTTGTTCGCTTCGTGTATTATCTCACGAAAAAGATCAGATGTGCCAACATGGAATGAAATAATCCACAATCCCAATGGACTTTTTGATTAATGGTGACAGTGAGATTTTGTGTTTTTTCTCTTCCCTGTTAAATCAATACCTCAACTTTTATTTTTGTATACAATTTATTTCAAGTTTTGAGAGATTCTGGGGCTGATCACGAAGGTTGTATAAGCATTTCTTTATTTAGGTCAGTAAATGGTGTAAACGAAGAGTATATGAGAAGAATCTTTAGCAAACAAAAGAGGAGGGAGGAATACTTAAGAAAATCACATGTTAAAATAACATATTTTAGTAGTTTTGAGTTATTTCTACTACCAGCAAGTTAAAGCCTAATAAAGCTGACCGTACACGTTGCGGCATACCTGATGGAGCTTGTGTTCTGTCGTAACTGCGCAGTTATGACATAATTTGATTACAGCTCCGGTTTATGTAAACAGGTTGTTACAGAAATGTATATAGTGGCCTTGCTCTGTCGGGGTTGGGCGTTGAGGTGGCGGTATAAAGGTAGACAGCAACGTACTATATTATATGCGTCCGTTCCCAAAAAAGGCAATATAGTTAAATTATATAAACAATAAACAATACCTTAAAACTAAAAGGGGTGTTGTCCTTGGATCCGGTAAAAATCGGTAGAGCCAGAGAAATTACCCTTACGAGGTCAATGAGTCAATCTGTATAGCCTCATTGATCCAGGCAACCTCAATCTCCAGCTTAGTCCTACACTCAGCGAACGTTCTTTAACTATTGTGTGGAGTATGATAAAGCACTTGATTAAAATGGTGAAAAGATGTCACTAGGCTCGTACTCCGGAGTCCGGTGAGCTGATGGGCAAAGAACAGGAGAAATATTCACATCAGGGCCTTGTACTATCCCCGGGTCAGAATCACAATGCCAATCTTATACTCTCTGGTAGCGCGATCAAGGGCAGGCCCAGGGACCAACTCCTTGATGCTCCCGGTAGCACATCCCAGGGTTCCGCATAACTTTACGAATGTTGGACCAAAACAGGGAACACAACTTTTCACAACAAAGATAGACATCTTACCTGCTTTAGATTAACAATCGTCATCTAATCTCGCACTACTCCATACATATTATGCAGTATATATATATATTAATAGTGAACCCTACTGGTTTAATATATTACACAGGTTTAATATATATTTCAAATTGTAACAAGGTGACCTGTAAAGGTTTACCTCAACATTTTTGGCCGACTTTAAACCCGGATTCGGGATTTTGAATTTAAAGACAGACCACGTTAGTTATATTCATAGACATACACGGCACAAACATACATTACATATTTATATAGGTCAGTAGAGTATTAATAACTTCAATTCAATCCGATTTTCGGCTATTTAGCGTCTTTCAGATTTTCGGCTTTGAGGCATCTTAAGGCCTTGAACATTTCTTCCTAAAGTGTAATTACTTTTTTTTTTTCTTAGTTATTTTTCCTCACGGCAATTCACCATTACGTCTTCCATGCATGGCCACTATTTCTTTAATTCAGTTCACTTTACTTCACACTAATTTAATTAAACAAATCACTCTCTCACAGAAAAAACAGACTTGTAGAATGTTTCTTTGCTAGTATACATATTTAAATCAGTAATTGAATCCTATTCATCCACCTACATAATTNGGAGAGCCAGCGTGACCATGTGGGTAAAACCACGTCTGCTCGGCCATCACTGAATCATGAGTGGAACGAGATGGGGTTCAATTCCTCGCTGCGACGCTCTGATTTATATGGCTCACTATTGATCACATCATACTCGCTTCGGCGGTACAATGTGTGAAGTGGCAGGAATTCTCTACCATGGGGCGTAAAAAGGGCCTAAAAGTTGGCCTAATTGCAAGGTTTGAACAAGTGGTTCGTCCTACCCGTTCTAGTAGGAAGTACTAGACAACTACTACTTATGGAAGTATTAATATCGCATAAAAGGTACTTTTAAAATGTTACGCTTTTCTAACATACCTAGTAATTATTTTTAAAAACTAAATTTATAAATGTCTTTATTTAATTCACAATTAAAAACAATATGCGAATGCAAACAAAGTTTTAATTTGCATTATAAAATGAGAATTGCCCACTTATTTTGTTTCCTTTTTATATTATTTTTTAAAATCAAACTGCATTTTTTTACAGTTGAAGAATTTACCGAGCTTTACTCTCCATTCTAACAACATTTAAATAAATTCAATTCGTTCGTGATTGGAATACAAANCAAATGTATGATGTGTGAAGTGGCAGGAACTCTCTACCATGGGGCGTAAAAAGGGCCTAAAAGTTGGCTTAATTGCAAGGTTCGAACAAGTGGTTCTTCCTACCCATTCTAGTAGGAAGTACTAGACTACTATTACTTAATAGATGCTCTAAAAGCCTTAAGTAACTATGAAATTGAGTTGTATCTAATGTGGTAACAATAGACACATTCGGATGCTACAATCACAATCCTACTGAGCAGGAAAAAATGAATCCAATGTATTATTCCTAGAGAATTATGGTGAGCTTCTAGATTTTCTAGACTAAATTTAGACGTGTCTTTATTTAATTCACAATTAAAAACAATATCATACGAAAGCAAAAAAAATTGTAATTTATTAGATTCATGTAACTGNTCTTGTATCGTATCTTGCTCGAACCATTTTTAAAATGGTAATTTTAAATTTTTTTTGGAATGAAGTTGCTTAATGGCGCGTAACGGCTTTTGCAGCCCGGGAGTAAATTTGAAAAATCGAACTCACAAAACAGACCTTTACCGATGACGATAACTTGAGTAAAATTTGACCGATTTAGTTAAAATTCGCCCAAGTGTTCGCGCGAAACGCTTGTGTAAACGCGAACTTCTAATGTATGGGCGGGGAAAAATTCTTACTTCATCTTTTCAATTACAAAAATAATTTTTTATAAATAATTTATTTTAGTAAAACCAACACCGACACCACTATGAAGTGTTAAAGATAGCTAAATTTATAGATAAAGATCGCTAAATTTATTAAAGCGGCCCTAAACCTTTAAAAGAGAGAAAACAACGTTATCACCGATATTTTACGTTGTAACGTAACGATTTTAATAAAAATTCATACACATCGTCTAAAGAAAACTTCTGCTGATACAAGCAGAACTTTCTGTGCAGTGGAGTGATATATTTTATAATATTTTTAACGGAGTCTGAAGGAAAATTCGTACTTCTTCACTACAACTCTGCTTTAACTATAAGCTCATCATGATTAACATTTTTCTAAATACTGTATATTACATTATATATTGCAAAAGAGTTTCTTTTAATTTTGCCTTAGTCTAGTAGTTCCTAAATAACAGGTAGGACGTAGGTCGAACTACTTGTTCAAACCTTGCAATTAGACCATCTTTTAGGCCCTTTTTACTCCCCGTGGTGGAGAGTTCCAGCTTTTCACACATCAAATATTTGTACATTGTACCGCCGAAGCTAGTATGGGGAAGAGTGCCCCATAGGGGGTGTCCCTTGTCCTGCACCGTCCACGATTCATTGATGGAATTCAGAGTATCATGACACATAGTAATAATGATACCATAATTATCATACTACTATTAATATACTAATTTATTATTATAATTACTATTAATTAATTAACTAATTTATTAGTATAATAATTATTATACTACTATATACTAATTATTATAACTATTATACTATTATATTAGTAATAATTATAGTTAATTATATAAATCGCATACATGGGATCAGACCCACGACCTTGAGTTGCCTCGACTTATTGATAGCTGAGCGAGCGCCTTAAGAGCCTTGGGCACGCTGGCTCCCCTATCAATAAATTAAATTCAATAATCTCTAGACAGAAAAGATATAACACAAAAATTATGACCTAAAGAGGTCATTTTATTTACACGTGTTCACGACATGAAAGCAATTAATATAATTATTTTAAGTTAATTAATTAATTTTAGGTAATTTCAAATGATAATTTTTGTTTTCCAAGTATTTCATTTGTCTTTTTAATAAAAAGAAAAACCTTTAATTTAACATGCCCAATTACAATTATAAAGATATTAATTTTAAACCTTTTAATTTTTAAAAGCTATATTGTAATATAAAGCTTCATTATAAATTAAATTCGGTAATTCTTTTATTTTTTAACTTTTTGTCCAAATTATTTCACTTTTAACATGCTTCATTCGCATTGAACTGTAAATGGTATTTATAAATTTAATTAGCTGTAAAAGGGTTTTTTTTGAAAGCTTATTCTACATAACTAAACTAATTTATATTAAACTCATTTTCAAGCTTCATATAATTTATAATGTCACGTGTCATAAAGTTTATTGTTGGTAGTTTTTTGTCCTTTTGTTTGAATGGTATTAATTGGTGATAATCCAGTAACTATATCTTTTGACATTCATTTTACAGAAATAAAATAAATATAATTAAGTATGGTGTAATAAAATTAAATTAATAAATAGAGATAATTTAAATAGATATTATAGGGATAGATAAAGTAGTAATAACATGACTATTAAATAATAAAATAAAGTAGAGAAATATATAAAATGATTATACATGGATGTTTAATAAATCTATTTTGACCACTGTCTCTTTTGACATTCAGGGGATTGTCTGGGATATGTTGGGAAGTTAGGAAATCTACTAGAGGATTATAATAATCTAATAAGGATTCATGGAATGTTTGATAGCGGAAAATGGATATATCTTGAACGAATGGAACGTTGAGGTCATAGTGGAGGGTCAAGTTGGATACATAGAAAGGAGGAGCATCAGTGATCTTTCTTAGGATCTTGGTTTAGACAATTTGGAATCGACGGGAGTTCGAGGGCTTGGTGCTAACCCCTACTTCCTAAAAGTAGGTCCAAGCTGGCTTTAGAATTACAATATAAAAATTGATCTTGTTATTAAAAGAGAGTTTGGACCTACGATACAGAGTAACAAAGTGTTGAGATAAAAAATGGATTTACATGTCTTAAAGGTACGTTTTTCTAGACGCGATTCCAGTGATAGACGTTGAGCGATAGTCGCCGAGCGCCTATCACGGAGCTGAGTATGCATGTTAAGAGTCGCTCAGCAGAAACGGTAACATCCAAAATCAGAAGAGTCCTCAGCAATAGTCGCTGCACGACTATCGCTTCGGCGTCAATCGCATGACGACTATCGCTTCAGCGTCAATCGCATGACGACTATCGCTTCAGCGTCAATCACATGACGACTATCGCTTCAGCGTAAATCGCATGACGACTATCGCTTCAGCGTTAATCGCATGACGACTATCGCTTCAGCGTTAATCGCATGACGACTATCGCTTTAGCGTCAATCGCTGGAGTCACGTCTTGGAAAATAAAGCTTTAGGTGATCGTAGTAAAAAATTGCTGTTGTCTGCCATTTATTTGCAGTCTGTATAGACTTGTGGAGCCTGAACTACTGTACCGATAAAAGTTGGCTTAAATTTTCAGAATAATAATACTTCAGGGTAAAGTCACTACCTCCAAGTCACTAGAAGATAGGCATTCCCGAACAGAAGATATAATCGTATATTAAAAACATCCAAGCACAATGTGATGACCATTAGTAATTTTAAAATTGGATACCGAAACATCAAAAATTATAGAAATAACTAACACGAAAATGTTAGTAATTAATTTAAAAAATTATTAACAGTTCATCACTTAAGTAGAGCAGTTTACCATTCAAATAAAATGTATTATAATATATTTTATTAACAAGTAATTTTGTAACCTGAATTGAGTGAAATTCACGGCTTATTTTCTGGAAGTTTTATCTTTTATACATTCAACAAGCAATTCCTATATGGACCATAAAACAACTGTCTGTAAATTCCATGCTACAAATAATATTAGGCTCATTTATAAGATCTGATTTTTTCCCCTTTCTTTAAATAAGCCGATTTACTATACCCTCGAAAAAAGTAAAGGGCCTCAACAAAAAACAAAATGGGAGGAAATGTGTTAAAGAAACAGAAAACGAAATACGGAAAAGATTTTCGGTATTTGAGAATTGCGAGAGGCGGTGAGCTCGAAAAATACTTGGAGTCAAGACTTGGAATGCTAGATGAGATTGGGCCTTGAAGAGACAAATCTTCGCTTGTAACCAAAAACCTTTCCCGAGATTGACAGTGCCAAACAAACCTCTCCTAAATCTAATATCTCTTCTCCTTTCTTCTCCTATATTCCCCCTTTTCTTTTTAGTCATTCCTTTCTTTCTGTGTCAAGTAGAATCCCCCAATATTCCTCCTCATTTTACGTTTCGGAATCCGCAAAAAAATCCTTGTTCCCCAACAAGAGTTAATTCAAGCAACAACACCAAATGTAATTGAANGCCGTAAATTGGACCATTCATTGAATAATTCTCTTTATTCAGTCGCAGTTTATTTATTTACTCACAGAAACGATTATACTACGCCTGGGGGGGAGGGGTCTCTCAAGCGTATTTTAGTTGTACGTTTAATTTTAAGCTCTGAAACACACGGATTAAATCCATAAGGTTTGTTCCAACAACACTTCAAACTAGTTTCAAACTGTACGACGCATGCGCATTAGCAAAAAACGATCAATTGTGGTCCGTTGCGCATGCTTCGGACCGTTCCAAACCAGTTTGAAGTGGGGTTGGAACAAACCTATAGTAATGATAAGGCTATTTCCACTACAAAATTGTTATTTGTAAAGTCCTGTAAGCATAATGATCATTTTAATATTATTATATATTCAACTAATTAATACAAGCTACTATAAATTATTCTTCTTTATGTTTCAATGATGATTAGAATTGCTTTAATCGTGTGTTGATATCTAATTCAATTATAATAAATTGTTTATCCCAGAATATGTATATATACTTTAGGGATGTATCGCGATCATCTGCGTAGATTTAACATTAACAAGCATGTGTGGTTGACAGCAGCAGACTTTGAAAGCATTATTCTTGTTAACTCTATTAATCAAAACCTTAAAGTAGAAAGAATGAGCAAACTTTGAAAATAAAATTTCATATTGTTGATATCCTTTTTTGCGAAACGAAATATTAACATCGTAGTGATATTTCATATTCAGTGTGGACATATGTGATTTATTATTTACTTATAATGCTTTGATTTACAATCTTGAAGAGAGTTGCTTCAATTTAGCAATCTTGAAGAGCGAAGAGACACGTAATTTGTAGATTCAAAATTTAGTTTTTGAAGCATTCGGAAGTAGTGAAGGGTATAGTGTTTTATTGGATTAAGAAAAACACTTGAAAATCAAATGAATTTATTAAAAAATCAAAAACAAAATCGTAGAAGTATTGTATGATGTATAAAATGTTTAGTTTTTTGGAAATCAATAAATGGAATACATTCTTTCATTATTATTTGAAAACTCCCCCTCACTTCTTTGGAGAAAAGCCTTGTTATTTATTCATATTACATTTTTTTTTCACTTTTATCTCCCTTAGTTTGATAAATATTTAGATAACATTTCTTTTCGCATGATATTTCCTTTTATCCTATATTTCCTTTATTATTTTGCAACATAACTCTGTCAAAAATACAAAAGGAGGTCTGAGAAAAAACGTGAACAGATTTTAACTATTAAATTATTCTAGAATATCTTTATGCTAAAGCAAAGATGCTCAGGGATAATGAAAAATAACATTAGTATTCAAGATAGCTAAAAGATAAACTCTGTATTTGTACCTTTTCCTTATGGTCATACACCTATGGTCGTATACTTGCATTATTGCTTATAATATATTCTCAAAAAACTAAATTATTAATTGTACAAATTATTATGATATTTACTGCTCTCTACCAATG